>JAJONR010003455.1:0-61768 GCA_029582245.1 Solanum etuberosum | reverse complement strand
TGTTCCAATGTGTTGTGTCTGAATTAGCCCTTCTAGTATTTTCTCCCTTACAAAGTGACAATCTATGTCAAAGTGTTTTGTTCTCTCATGAAAGATTGGATGTGCTGCTATTTGGATAGCAGCTTTGTTGTCACAGAACAATCTCACAGGTAACTTGACTTCTACTCCTAGCTCCTTGAATAAACCTTTCAACCATACTATCTCGGCTACTGTAGAGGCCATGCTTCTGAATTCTGCCTCTGCAGAGCTTCTTGAAACTGTGCTTTTCTTCTTTGATTTCCAGGACACCACTGCATTTTCCAGCTTTACTATGTATCCAGTCACTAATCTCCTGGTTTCAACACAAGCTCCCCAGTCTGAGTCGCAATAGGCTACCAGAGATAACTCTTTGGTACTTGGCATAAACAATCCAAGGCCTGTTGTTCCCTTTATATACCTTACCACTCTGAGTGCTGCTTCCATATGAGACAGTTTTGGAGAGTGCATATATTGGCTAAGTACTTGGACAACAAAGGCTATATCAGGCCTTGTCATAGTTAGGTATAGAAGTCTCCCTACTATTCTCTGGTATTTTCCACAATCATCAAGAACCATATCTTCTGTATCATTCATCAAATATAGTAGAGGTCAGCTTGTGATTGAACTCTAGGGGAGTAGATGCAGGCTTACATACAGCTAGTCCCAGTTCAGATACAAGTCCAAGTGCATACTTCCTTTGATTCATAAGAATCCTTTCTGCTGTCCTTGAGAATTTAATCCCAAGGAAATATTTCAGCTCTCCAAGATCCTTCATTTTGAACTTATGCTGCAAATCCTTTCTTGTTTGTTGTATGAGCTTTAGACTACTTCCAGTAATGAGAAGATCATCAATATATACAAGAATAACAAGAATATTTGTTCCTATGTTCTGTGTAAACAAGGAGTAATCATAGTGAGATTGTACAAATCCCATGTCAATCAATGCCTTGGTAAGTTTCAGATTCCACTGTCTTGGTGCTTGTTTTAGTCCATACAAGGACTTATGGAGTTTGCAGACCATGTGTTTCTCCCCCTGGTTTGCAAAACCCTCAGGAACTTACATGTACACCTCCTCAGTAAGGTCACCTTGAAGAAAGGCATTGTGCACATCCATTTGAAAGATAAACCAGCCACAAGAAGCAGCTAAAGCCACCACAGATCTGACAGTAACCATCTTTGCCACCGGAGAAAAAGTCTCAGTGTAGTCAAGACCTTCCTGTTGACTATACCCCTTAGCTACTAGTCGAGCCTTGTATCTCTCAACCTCTCCAGATGCTTGGTATTTGACCTTGAAAACCCATTTACACCCAATAGGAACCTTAGTAGCAGGAAGAGGTACAATAGACCAGGTGCCATTATCCTCTAGTGCAGTAATTTCAGCTCTCATAGCCTCTACCCAATGAGAGTCCTGACAAGCCTCCATGTAAGTATTAGGTTCAGTGATGGAAGAGTATGCAGCAAGAGAAGCTCTGTATGGAGGAGACAGTCTAGAGTATGAGACATACTGTGATATAGGATATAAGCAGGCAGTTTTTGCACTAGGAGTGACATAAGAGTCTAACCAGACTGGAGGCTTGGAAAGCCTAGATGATCTTCGAGGTTGAACCTGATGAGAGGGTTCCAGAGATACTACATCTTCAGATGAGACCTCAGTAGGAGAACCAGACTCAGAATCTATAGGAGAAGGCTGAGGAGCCAATGAAGTAGAGCTGGTTGTATCAGTAAAAGAGATATCAGGAAGAGAAAGAGTAGGAAACAAAGGATCAGGAGCAGACTTAAGATCCTTGAAAGGGAAGACTTCTTCTTTAAACACAGTATCCCTACTCACAAAAAAGGATTTGGAACCTAAGGCATATAACACATATCCCTTCTGAGAGGAAGAATAACCCATGTGAATAGCAGGAATAGCTCTAGGTGCAAATTTATCAAGTGTCTTTGGATCTGTAGCATAACATAGACTACCAAACACTCTGAAATGATGAAGGCCTGGAGGCTGTCCAAACAACTTTTCATATGGAGAGCAACCCTTTAACAACATGGAAGGCAATCTATTTAGAGTATATACAGCTGTGGTCACACAAAACCCCCAAAATTTCAGAGGTATACCAGCCTGAAATCTCAGTGCTCTAGCCATATCAAGAATGGATCTATGTTTCCTCTCAACCACTCCATTCTGTTGAGGAGAATAAACACATGAGCTTTGATGTATAATCCCATTGGCTTTGAACAAATCATATACTTGAGAGTTAACAAATTCAGTGCCATTGTCTGTTCTTACTACTTTGACAGGTAAATCAAATTGAGTTTTCACCATGCACAGAAAATGTTGTAAAACAGTAATAGTATCTGATTTGGTGTGTAGTAAAAAAAATCCAGGTGTATCTTGACATATCATCCACCAATGTTAAGAAATATCTTTTCCCATCATGATTAGGAACTCTGTAAGGTCCCCAGACATCACCATGCACAATATCAAAAGCTGAAATAGAAGTAGACACACTAGTGGGAAATCATAACCTTGACTGTTTAGTAATTGGACATACAGAACAGTTATGCTCAGACATAGGAGCAGTGTTTATACACTTTATTCTACTCAGTACTTTAAGAGGGGCATGCCCAAGTCTTTTGTGCCATAGACTAGTTAAAGAGTCAGTAGTAGAAGTAAGACTAATAGAGCTACTGCTTGTACATGAGATTTCAACTGCACAGCTTCTTTCACAGCTTCTTTTAGGAGAGCTTTGTTCATGTGCAGGATCTGCAGAAGCTTTAAAATCAGTATTGAGCAGATAAAGACCTTGATCTTCCCTACCAATCCCCAGGACCCTCCCATTGAAGAGATCCTGAAAGATACAAAAGTCAGGAAAAAATACCACAACACAGCCTAATTGCTTTGTTAGTTGTGAGACAGATAGAAGATTGTACTTAAACTCTGGTATAAACAACACATCATTCACCATTTTATCCTTAAGTACTAGGGATTCACCAACATGAGTAATAGGGACTTGATCACCAGTAGGTAAACTTACATTCATATGTTTTTTATCACCAAGGTCTGTAGACTGACTCATTAAGCTTAGATTGTGGACCATATGATTTGATGCACCAGTGTCAATGATCCAGTTAGCATTTACCACATCAGTCATAAGAGCTGTGTGTATACCTGAGGTACTTGTTGTGGCAACATTAGCTGAAGAATCCACTTCCTTTCCTTTGCCTTTGCTTAGCATCTGCAGGATCTAATTGTACTGTTCATGTGTAAACATTGGCATTCCATGTGTACCTTCTGGAGTTATGTTAGCGGATGGACCATATGATCTAGCATTAGAGCTTGCAGGATAGTCATAATTCCCAGAATCATTGTGAGCAGCAACATTGTTTGCATGAGATGTGCCTCTTTTCTTCTTAGGATAACCATGAAGCTTGTAACAAGCATCCTTAGTGTGTCCCTTATAATGACAAAATTCACAGTAAACTTGAGGTCTACCAGTTGTAGAATGACCATTCCTTCCATCACCATAGCCATTCCTCTCATCACCATAGTTCTTGTTCTTGTAACTACCAACAGAAGGTCCTCCACCTGATCCCGAAGTAGTACCACTGTTATAGTATCCACCAGTACTCGGATGAGTGCCAAAAGACCACTTGTTACTCATAAGAGTTGTCTCTAGGATTTCAGTAGGAGTAGAGCTAGAGCTGCTGCTAGCACCATTCATTCTTTGACTTTCAACATTGATTATCATGGCATAGGCTTGGTTGACAGTAGGGACATGAACTTGCATCAACACCTGACTCTTAGCATGAGCATAGGACTCATTTAATCCCATAAGAAATTGCCAAAGTTTTTGAAACTGGAAATGTTCAGTATATTGTTTAGACTCAGGACAAGCACATGAAGAAGGAGGAATTAGAGTTTCAACTTCATCCCAAAGCTCTCTTAGTCTAGAAAAGTAATTAGACACAGAAGCAGTTCCTTGAGACAAGATAACTATTTCCTTATGAAGATAGAAAGCTCTAGAAGCATTGACCTTATCAAACCTTTCACGAAGATCCTCCCACACTGTATGAGCATCAGATCCATAGATGACAGTACTCACTAAACTCTTAGAAACAGTGTTCATAATCCATCCTAGAACAATGGCATGCAAGGAAGCAGGATACATATCCTTTCTACAGGTCCCTAACAGAAATCCTAACTTGTTCTTGCCAGTTAACACAAGTTTCAAGGATTTACTCCATAGAGAGTAATTTTCAGAACCTAAAAGCTGAATTGAGGTTAGAACAGAACCTTGAGTATCTGATGCATGAATGAAGAGAGGATGATTATGATCTACCGATACTGGAGGCTGAACTTCAGCATTATCACCAACAGTCGGCATGATTGAACCAGCAATTTTGAGTTTCAAACGCAACAGAGATCTACTAGATATCAACACTGCTGCAGAACTTCAATCGATCCACAAACGAGCTGATCGAGAATAGAGAAACCAACAGAGAACAGTGAATTCCTTAGTGCTCTGATACCATGTTGAGAAACTCCATTAATGGGAGTTAAGAAATCTTAGAGAGGATTTGAGAGAATGAACTGTAACTGTTATTCATTCAATGTGTGTGAGTCACATGCTGATTACACATATATATACAAGTATGAATGGACATAGTTTGACAGCTGTAAATCCTAACTAACTAAGATGCTTTTCTAACTAACTTTATATAACTAACTAACTAATCAAGTCTACAATATAGTTAATTAACTATGTCCTCAACACGTTGTTTAATCATTCAATACAATCGTATTTTAGCCTTGAATGATAAATATCAAGTCCCCACTTTTCTAGCCTGGTTTTTGCAAGACGAAAACATCACATACATTAATTTGTTGGTCCTAGACACATAAACAACAAGTCTTTTAATTACATGGAGTGGTGGATATTGGGTATTTGGCTGCTCAGATACGTAAGAAGCCAAGACTTGTTAGTAGCACACTAAAAGAGTTAATAGTTGAAGTTGATATTGATATAATGAGACCAATTATTGCTAAAGATACACTTATTTCGTCGGAGGAAGTGAAAAAGTGGCAATGTATATATGAAGTCTATTCATGTTATCAAATTGCAACAAAGCTTACTGATGTGATGAAGTTCACATGTTCAAATAATTGGATGGAACTATCTTTTGAAGTTTTGTTTCAATTTATTTGACTTGACATGAAGTTTAAACTGATTAATATTGTTGTTTTAAACATGCCAGGTAAAATATTAGAATTACGTAAAAGGAAAAAAAACATTCATTATGAAGGGATCCACAATACTCATGCCAAGCTAATCTACATCCCTTTTGGCTTCTGCTGCTACTCAAGAGATCCACAATACATTTTTTAGTTGCTACCATTTTCAAATAATATCACATATCCAATAATAACAAGATAACTCATACTAACATAATTTAATTTCATATCTGCCTACTAAAATTCTTTTAACAACTAACGGAGCATTATTAGTCAGTGGACAAGGAAAAAAAATAATCTAATTTACCATTTATCCATTTGATAAAGATTTACTCTTTGTCCAAGAAATTAGCTAAGTTGCTCGAACTCGGGTGCGGGTGTTCAATAAGGATGTGAATCTAGAGGGCGGATCCTTTATGATCTAGTTTTTAAGATTCAGGGATATGGATCTATGTATGGATACGGGTGCGGGGATGCGCCTAAAAATAATTAAAATATCTAAAAATAGAGTTGTAAAACCTAAATTATAATGTGGAAAACTTGAGGAGAATCTCGAAAGGAGATTGAAGGAAAAAGAGTGACATAAAAATTTCTATATAAAAGGTATTTCATTTTCTTCAATTTCACCTTAGCTTTTGTATTGATTATAGGAATCTTTAAAATTGTCCAGACTTTCCACATCGACTTTAGTCAAAGTACCCAAAATTCGTTGACCAAATCGGACACGGATCCCCACACCCACACCCATATCGTGTCGACACGTGTGCGACACTAAAAGTGAAGAGTCCAAGCAACTTAGAAAATTAGTACTAATAACTTTTCTGAAATTTTAGATGATATTGAAGAGAAACAACAATTCAGCATGGAAACAGCAAAAATGAATCCATTCGATCCCCTTATCACAATTTAGGTGGCAAATAAGCGGATTGAGTCGAGTCAAATAAAAAGATAATATCTATTTATATGAAGATAGACATAAAAGGAGAAGAGAGGACCTGAGGAAAAAGTTAGTCCAGATAGAAGAGGACTTATTCCTAATTTATGGAGACAACTTTGGATGATGCGGAAATTTAAAGATATTTTTTAATTAATATGTTAGTCATACTTTTTGTTTAAGATAAAGAGACTCAAAAGTTCTCTTTAGCTTCCTAAATTTGGTAATCTAATTATGACATGAAAACTCATGATAGAATTTTTAAGTATTCCATGTTTACTTCTAATCATAAAAGTAATAATATACACTTTCTCTTATTTATATTAGTTGTCATATTTTTATATTATATGCTTTTAAAAAATTATAAATAAAAATATTTTTACTAATTTACTCATAATTTTTTTCAATGTAAAGAGTATATTATTTAAAAAATTAATTTTTAGGTAAAATAGATTTTTTAAAATTGAATTCATTTTAAATTTGCAAATTGACAAGTATTTTGGGACCAACTGTTTTTAATAATGTTGACAATTCATATAGGACGAAGAAAATATTATTTAACAATAAAACTATATATAAAAGGTATGTGTCATATATTAATTAGGTTGAATCAACCAGATAAATTTTTACATTCTAATGATGGATAAAGAGATATAATCATGTGATAAGTTATTTTTCTTCGTCGGTGGAACAATAATTCTAGAATAACTTCTATTAGGATAAGATATAGTTAAAATAAGAAAAATCAGTACTTTTCATATCCTTTAATTTACTTATGAATGATATTTAAGTAAAGAATTTTATTCTTAGAAATTATGTCATATATATTATTTCTAATACAACAAATCAAACATTCATTAAGAAATAATATCAAGATAAATAATTTGAATAGAACTAATTCTAATATAACTATACTCCAACATAACCAACTCGATCATAATTTATCTTCAAATCAAACAATCCCGTCCTTTAATTTTAATTATTAAACTTCAGTCCTTTTTGTCTTGGTTCTCAAATGACATGTAGAGGTTGGTACAACTGAATTTGTTAGACTGGACCCATCCCTTGTTAGATTCCACCATTTACTTTAAACTAGAAATTAAAACTTCAAAACTTATGTTAGTAATGCCATATTGAAAAATAAACTAAATTAGCATCAATTAAGAAAAGATACGGTACAAGAAATGTAAAAAAAAGCTCAAAACAAGTGTATACATTGTTAGAGTATATTTCGTAGATGGTTATTCAGTTAATCACATAAAAATGTTTTTTTAATAAAAGTCGTTCAACTTTAAAAATTATCACACAAAAATTATTTTTCTGTTTTATACCACATAATAGTTTTCTAACTTTAAGTTTATCACATAAAAATCATTTCTTAAAATTTCTTATCGTATAAAGTCATTTAATTTTTTCTAAGTGAATTAAAAAATAAATTTCACCTGAATTTTATATTTTATACTTGAAAAAACATGAACTGAATTTGCATAAATAAAAATTTCCTTCTAATTAAGTAGAAGCATGGTAGACTCTACTTAACAAAAAGACCGTTTAAACTTTGATTATTTTTTTAAAAAACTAAGATATATTAAGAATAAGAAAACAATGTAACTACTTTTATATATACGTATATATATATATATATATAAATATCCTTTTTTCCAGAAAAAAATAAAGAATAATGAAATTTTCAGTAAGGAAGTTCGAAAATAAAATAAAGTGCTTGAAATTTAAACTTAGAACTTCAAGATGAATTTTGAACTCCTTAAATTATCAAGTCAATCTCTAGTCTAGCTTCAAGGAATTCGAAAGTAATAATATGTGTACAAAAAATATTTAAAATTACCTTATATATACCATATAACTTTTTGCTGGAAAAGATTTGGATGAACACCCTTTAGGCGTCGCGCTCTGCCCCACATAAATTTTCAAAAAAATATTTCAACTTGATTCGTCCGCATAATGTTAACTTAAACCCCCTGTAATCCCTATATAATATTATATACCTAGCACGAAATAATCTGTTCAAGAATACCTTATTATATATATACTTCAAAATTCAAATGATTTCTAATCTATATATTTAATATAAGATGGAATAGTTTATAATGTATAATTGTAGCAAAAAAGACACACTCTTAATGGAATTTGATGGAAATAATGATGAAATTTGATTATGAAAGGAAGCCTCCTATTGAATTTAAGGTTTTTAAGGTCAGTAATGACTGTATATTCATATCTTTTGGGTTCAGTAATAATCTTAATTTACTAATCTATTATGACACAATTTGCAATATTTTATTGAGTTGTAGTTCATATGATTAACTCTTATATATTATTATTACTTAAATTATGAATTTTTTCCAATAATATATACTACTTGAGTTGTTATTACTGTGATTAAAATATAAACAACAAACGAAAATAAGAATAGAAATATAAAGTTTCGAGCCCACATTTATCATTTTTTTTTAAAGAATTTAATCCTCTTTTAATTATCCAATGGTTTGAAGTAATTCCTTCCATGAAACACTATTCTATAATACTGTCAATCGAAATTATAGAATTTCAGTGAACTTAGAGTAAATCACACGACACTTATTATTTATCTATGAAAAGTGAAGGTACTTGTTTGGGAAAGGAGGTGACTGACTGTTTCTGATTAAAACAATAATTTCGCAAATTTAAATTAAATAATTTATTCGTGGGAATTAACAATTAAAAGAAAATTACTTAATGAAAAATGAAAAAATAAATCTTGTCCAAAAAGTTTATCATAAATCAAATCCGAGTAAACAACGACGATATAAGGGAGACTCTCTTCTCACCCTAAAAAGCTAAAAGAAGTGCTTCTATATATAAACATAAAATTCTTCTTTTCACTACCGATGAAGAAAAATGAACTTTCTTAAAATTTATTTTCCTCCATTTTATTTTTCTCAATTCACATTACGTCTTATTTTTTAAGGGTTTAATCTTTAAAGAAATTCAACATGTGTTTTCGCATTTTGCAATGGTCAGTTTTGATACTTATTCACTAGTAGACGCTAACAATTAGAAGTATTAAATGAGCGGCTTTGATTGAATTTAAATGGATCAAAATGAATTCAGTTAAAGTTTGATCTGTTTAAAATTTTATTTTAGTTGAACCTGGTTAAGATAAAATAAGCTAAAAAAAGGAGTTATAATCCAACATGTTCAATTTTTACTAAATTTTAAATTTTTCATTTGTTTTTTTTTTTTTTTAAAGACTTAACGAAATTATATTTTTTTAATTATGACTATATAGAACATACCAAAAAAATTGAAAATAGCTTTTTGGAGGTTTTCAAATTTTGCGAATTGTAATAATTTTATGTCCAAATAATTTTTCGCAAAAAAGTGAATCCATTCCCAAATAGTCACTTAGTAAATTTCTTGATTTATATGTATAGAATCCGCACAAAAGCTATTGAACCCATGCAACACTTCTAGAATATCCACCACTGTGACAACAACTGGGGTGCACGTTTGATGATATTGTAAGCAAATAACAATCTCACATGATGAATCTTATTCTTTTCCTAAAATAATTGAGCTACTGCTACCAATTACGATATGACAAATGAAGAGAAACCACTAATTAATACAAAGATAATGATGATGAAACCACAAACAAATTACACTAATTTTACATGATTAAAAAATGCAATAACTAATTATGCCTCTATTTTTCTCCTTATTTAAAAAGCTACACTAACCTATAAATTTCAAGTCCTCATGAACATAGTACGTTTAACATATACTCAAAAGAAACTTGGTGATTTGAATTTGAACTTTTCTAGTAGAAATTTTTTATATGTCAATTCATGTAGAATAATACTATATATTATACTAGTGATGAAGTATTTTATAGTGCTTAATGTGTTAATTTTGAGGCATTTTGACATGAATTTATACAAACTTGTAAATTCAACTCAATGTAACAACACATAGGGTGGTTGAAAAAGAATTAGCTACCCAGACTTTAATTTTCCAAGAACAAGATGTAACGCCTTGTGTATATTTATACATATCTAAGTTAATTTATCTTGCCTATATATAATGCAGCAATACCCCTCTTATAAAAAATGTAATGAAGTGAAAAAAATAAAAATGTCTGAGAGATTACCCCTTCCATGGCTTCTTCAAATGAGCATTTACAATGTGAAAATTGGTGGTGAAAATGTCATTACTAGAGTTGCTGATCGCGAAGCGACGATGAGCCATGGTATTTCTGAACTAAGGCATGATATGAAGGCTGATCCAAATCCAATTGTTGGGATTGACGTTGTCAATTCTGGTGATTTATTGCTCTTTTATGTGAAAAAACGTTGTTTAATCATTCAATACAATCGTATTTTAGCTTTGAATGATAAATATCAAGTTCCAAGTTTTCTAGCGTCGTTTTTGCAAGACAAAAACATAACATTTGTTGGTCCTAGACATATTAACAACAAGTCTTTTACATGGAGTGGTGTTTATCAGAAATTCGATTTTAAAACAGTGGTGGATGTTGGGTATTTGGCTGCTCAGATACGTAAGAAGCCTAGGCTTCTTACTAGTACACTAGAAGAGTTGATCCTTGAAGTTGACGTTGAAATTATGAGACCAATTATTGGTAATGGTTCACTACGTCATAAGTGGGAATCCTCTGCTGTTTTGTCTGAGGAAGAAGTCAAAGTTGCAATGTATGAAGTTTATTCATGCTATCAAATTGCTACAAAGGTTATTGAGGTGATGCAGACTGGGGCTACTACGCGTGGATAGTGGTTGCACTGAATTTGAACGAGTTTGTTAATAAATGGATTGGTCATATAATTCAACCTGTCCAATTTTTACTAAATTTCATTTTTCTTTCTTTGTTCAAGTATGTAATAAACTTTTTTTTTTGTTGACTACATGACACATGTTAAACAAAAAAGTGACTTTTTTAAAAAAATATTTTTGGTATCCTATGTTATCCAAAACTTTTCTTAAATCGTAGATATATACAAAGTAATTATTAGATTGTCTTTGCAATAAAAATCTTCTAGATGTAGTAAAATAAAGCCGACACGATACTGTAGCTTCAATACGTCTTGGTCTATTTATTGTTGGGTTAAAATAGCTAAGTTTATATACACTCTGATCTGGTGTTTTAACTTTTTTATTTTGTTTCAAAACAATAAATTGAGTTTCACATCATTAAAGATTAAGACATTTAATGAGGGATAAGTTAATAAAAACACTCCTATTTTTTTTTTAAAAAAAAATAAACCGTTTCTTAGAAGATATGTCCAAGATAAAAATACAGCTTATTTTGAAAACGGAGGAATTATCATTAACATGACGTGAAGCTTTGGGTCAAGCTCTCACGACTTTTTGTCCGTACCAAACACACTCTTTTTATGTTGATTATAATTATTTAGTTACTATATATATTTAATGTTAACAACAATCATGACAAGAATATTTATTTACCATCTGTTGAACCCTTAACCTTACATTTCAGTAATGGTAAATAAAAACCTCTTCTGCCACTGGAACTGATCACTGTTATCAATTGATGACATAAAATCAAGATTTTGCCACTAAATTGTCATTGCTATTAATTTGTAAAATGAAAATTCTTCATACAACAAAATTTCTAACTACAAACAAGTATGAAAAGAATTTTAGCTGTGTGTTCCAGAACTATAGCCTATATAATTACCAGGCAACAAAGCCTTCAGCAAGATCTTGACTCGTTTGGAGTATCATCAACTGCGCTTGGTGCTTTGCTTGCCTTAAGATCATCGACGTAATTCTGGTATATGTAAGTACAGAATCCCCAAATCGCCATCAGCATGGCAATTGCCTTCACACCGTTCATCTTGTCATGGAGGATCATCACTGAAGCAATAGGGGTGAAAGCCAAGGAAAGTGTACTAATGACATTAGAGAACAATGAGGACACCACGAAAACCAAACCAACAACCCCAACTGAGCATATCTGCCAAGCTATAGCTGTCCAAACCAGAGTCATCACATATGCAAGTTTTCCAGCAGTAAAACTACCCATTTCCCCATGCAAAGTCTTCCATTCTCCGCTAGCAAATAGCCCCACTGTAGAGACAGCGGTGGCTACAATTGCTGTGTAAATTTGCATCTCCAGAACCACGGAAAACGTTTCTTTCTTTAGAACCTTTTGGAATGAAAGCTGCATAAGGGAAAGCAATAGAGCATACATAGCTGAAGCGGCAAGAGTAACTAGAAATCCAATGACATATTTAGACTTAGTTACGCCTGAAGGCTTATCAGAATCTTCGTTAACAGCAAGAAGAGAGGCAGATAAAGAGAGCACGACAACAGAATTCATGATCAGTGCTGTGACCTTTTGATGGTTTAGGAAGTAAGAAAGAACTGCACTGAAAACCAATTGTGTTGCACAAATAAGGGAATACGTAGAAGCGGAGAGATACAATAGACCGATTGAATAGAGCATGTTATCTCCTGCAACCAGTACACCAATAACGAAATAGACCACGCTAACTGTGATGATTGAAGGTCCATTGGAGGCTTCTGAATGAGTTTGAGGAGAAGAAATGAATAGGTAAGGAATGAAAAGAAGAGGAAAAGCAGCTGTCTGGACAACAGTGGCCATCCATTTACTATTTCCACCCTTCTCATAGTAAAATCTTCCCAAAATTACAGCAGCAGCTTGACCAACGAGAAGGAAAACAATGTTGAGCGCCACCAGAAGCCAAAAGTGCAGACGGTTCAGCTTTGCCAGCGGATGCTGTGCATCATCTTTTTGCAATATAGGTTGCTGATTATCTGATGTTATAACAACAACCATGGACATAATGAGTATGGTATCAACACATAAAGAACACAACCAATCAAATTATCAAAGACATAACGCACCAGAAGTTATAGATAGACTGATTACAAGTGATCACTTGTCCTGCCTCCTCTAAATTATCTCTAGGGATGGCAAAAGGGGCGGGGCGGGGCGGGTGCAGGGAAAATCCGCATAAACCCGCAAAGACTTTGCCCCGCCCCGTCCCACATAGCATAATTTTTTTGTTTTTTCCCTGCCCCATCCCGCTCCACCCCGCATGAACCCGCCCAACATGAACCTCCAACATTTTTCCTGCTTCTAACCGTATCAATTCTTCATTAGAATAAAAAATGACTATGGCCTATAAGTTTCAAATCATCTTGTGATTCATCATTATAAACAACAATTTAGTTAGAGGTTAATTTCTTAATTAACATATGCAACAAACGTCTGAAACTCTTTTGGACATTTTCTTGTCTCCAGTGATCTTGACTATCATAGGGTGAGTAATGAATCATTCAGTTCGTTGAATATCAGTGAGGCTGGATCACCTCCTTTTTCAAGGAGAGCTAATGCTTGTTGGGTATTTTGGTTTGACATTGCTTCACACCCAAAAAAACAAAAAAAGGTAGCTACGTCTAAGTTAAACTTGGAGATGGAAGTCTTCTTTCCTTTCTCGACGGTGAAGTAAGACCAAGCTCATGAGCTTATTATCCTAGGTCGGAACAAGTTGATTGGACCCCCTTTTTTACATCCCTATGTCCCCGTGTGGCAACATGGGGGTGAAAAAAGGAAAGAGAGTGATGGGGTTTCTCTCGCTTTGTATTTGAAGAACCATTCCATTAGTGAATAATCAATATCAAACCCTAACCTACTTACCCGCCCCCGCTTTATCTCCTGCCCCGCAAATACTATAACCCGTCCCGCCCCATTGCCATCCCTATATATCTCATTATCTACATCCCCCAAATTTATACTTACTTTGTGTAAAAAGACTCTTTTAACAAGTACAAACAGTTATTGATGGAAACTATTGGGAAGTAATCCAAGAACAACAACTACTACTACTACTATGCCTCGTTACCAAAAAGAAACAATCCAGCCTTTTCTTAATATTTCTTACAACAACAACAACCCAATATATAGTTCCAAAAGCGGGACGTGGGGAGGGTAGAGTGTATGCAGAACTTACCAATGCCTTGAGGAGGTAGAAAGTTAATTTCTTAAAATTTCTTAGGTGTACTAAAGATGTGAGGGAGGACTATATGGCCTAATATGGATCAATTCCATTGGCATTAAACCCTAGTAAAATACACTCACAAAAAAGTGACTTGATTCTTTTAGTATATGATTCAGCAATAGCTCAGAGCTGAAAATATATCAACTCTTAAACTCATACTTAACAAAAGGAAAACATAAAAAACCTTTCTATTTTATCATTCTTCCTTCTAACTTTACTGTTTGACCATGAATAAATCACATTTTTTCCTCCAATTAATGGACAGCTTCACTGGAAATCAATTCTTTATTCATAATTAGAGAAACAAAAATCAAATCAAATCCAAAATGAATACAATCGATCCCCTTATCATATAACAAAACCCACAATACGTAATAACTCAAGAACAAAGTGATCAGACAGAAAACAGAAAATGATGTCACAGAAACCCCAAGAATCCATTTTTCAAAATGAAATAACCCATTGACCATAAATAAACGAAAACCCACAAAAGAATGAATAAGAATATCACATCTATTTATGTAAAAAATACAAAAAAAAAAAAAGGGAGAAAGAGAGGACCTGCCATGGTGGAAAAGGGGAAACGTTGGTCAAGCGGCTACAGAAGCCTCAAGTAAGAGAGGACGGAACTTCAATGAAATTAATGTAATAAACTGAATCCAAATTTAAAGGAGAGAGCTTTAGCTGAAATTACTACTACAGCCCCCACCCCAACCCCCACTGCACCAAGAAAACAAATATTATTGAATAGTCGAGTTTTAATATAAATATCGATCGAAAATAAAAAAAGGAACGTTGCAAGTTGAAGGCATATTTCGAAGGGTCATGAGAGATGATGACCATGAGAAAGTAAGCACAGTGAAATTGAGGGTGGCTGGGTACTGGCCAATGGGGAGAGGACACGTAGGGGAGATTATTTGAGAGGCCCGTGAGGAATATAAAATGAAAAGATAGGTTTTGTATAACTACATGACATCATTTAATTAAGGACACATATATTTTGTTGCATCTTGAAATTTCATAAATTCATAGAATAATTATAAAAAAAATCAAAATAAGGCCGGACTTGAACAACCAAAAAAACTTCAAGAAGATCCATGAAGTCATATCATTGTAGTTAAAAAAATACAGTACTAAAATTTATAAACCCACAATTTAAATAAATAAAATCATATTTTCTATTTGTTTCATGATTGCAATATATTTTGAAAAATTTTGTTGCGAGCGCACACATCATTGATATTTATAGAAAGTTATTAGAGGAGTACTTTTTAATGGGATTGGATAAATATGGTTAGATTCACCACTTGAAATATGGTTAGATTCACCACTTGAAGGGGAAAAGATCAAAAGGTGAGAGAGAGTTTGTTATTTTTTTCTCTTCTAATACGAGAAGCCAAGGGTTCGTTGAGTACAGGGTCGTCTTAATTCCTAGGTCACTAAAGTTATCGCTTGGGGTCCCACATTTTTGGGGGTCTCCATTTATAAAAAACAATTACTTGTAAATGTTATTTTTTTTAAAAAAAATTATATGTATTATGAGTGCTATGATTTCTACTAAGGAAATTGCATATGAGACGAACATAAACCTGAATTTTGTAAGAAACAATTTGATGAAAATATGGCTAACTAAATCACAAAGTCCCTTAAAGAATCTTTTAGAGTTGATTACTTTATATATGTAGAGTAGATCAAACTATTTTTTCACTTCAAAATAGATTTGAACCAATTAAAGCATATGAAAATATTTTTGATTTCTTATTTAGTGGTAAAATATTGAGGTCACTATATGATGAGAATTTTAAAAAAATATTGTCTTAACCTTGAATTTTTTTTAACACATAATAGTTATTCCGATATTGATGGTTTAGATTTATTTTTTGAATTAAAAGTGTTAAGAGAAATAATACAAGTAGAAATTAATGATCTAATGAAAATACTCAATCAAATAAAAAAGACTTGATTTTTTTCCAAATACACATATTGCTTATAGAATAATGTTAACAGTTCTTGTAACTGTTGTCTCAGCCGAAAGAAGTCTTTTCGAAATTAAAATTGATTAAATCTTCTTTAAGATCAACAATGTCTCAAGAGAGACTGAATTAATTAGCTATATTATCATTTAAAAAGAAATTATTAAAACAAATTGATTATAAAACAGTACTTAATGACTTCGCATCTAAAATGGCTAGAAAAGTAGATTTTAAATAAAAGTATATATGATGGAAAAAAAAATATTAGGCCCCTCTCTTACGTTTCGCTTTAGGCCCCCAATGTTGTTGAGTCGGCCCAGGTTGAGTAATGTTTGTGAAATTTCCCACCCAAAAGAGCCTTAGTTGAGAGTGAAGAAGGTTAAAAATCCTATTACTCCCTCCGAAAAATTTAATTAATATTTTGTTGATTTAGTAAGGTGGAAAACTAATATGGAACGAATATTTTTAGTATCATCCACTAATATGAGACAGAGAGAGTAATTTATTAAAAATAGTTCAAAATTATCATACTTTCACCATTGGATCCGTTATTGAATAAAGAATATTCTCTTTCCATCTATTTGATCAAATTTACCCTCAACTTTCACTTCTTTTTCAAAAAATAATAATTATCAACTCTTAAACAACATGAATCATGGAGAAACGAATTGGAATAAGGTATTGATAATTAAAATAAACAGAGACCTCAGACGAACAAAAAAGTGACCTATTTGTGAAAAAAATCTCATCTTTATTGTTTATCCCGTCATGATTTATTGGTGTGGGGTCTAGGTTTGAACTCCTGTGCTATATTGGTACACAAATTAATTGAAATCGGCAAGTGAAAAAAATTGATTTTATCACCTAGCTGCGTTAATTTTAAACGGGTTTTGTAATGGATTGATGGGTCAGGTTAGAATTTTGTATGAACCAAAAAATAATTTGGCAGAGCCAAACTTTGTGGAACCAGAAGTGTAAAATTTGGCTTGTGAAACAGGAAAAGCTGCATATGAATTGCAAATAAAGTTTCAATGCGTTCAACCATTACTCACTCAAGAACGTCCAACCAAAATTTCTGATTACAAAACTGCAATGAATCAGCTGATAACATGCGCTTAAAAGACTTGTTCCATAAGGGGGCTGCTAAATTGCATAGGTCTAGAGACTGATACAAATAAGTGAAAACATACTAAGTCTTACTCAACTAGGATGACAACCTCTGTGTCCAACTTTAACAAACACCAAAAACAAAAACAAAAAATTCAAATTTTACGAAAGTCAACAAAGAACTTTACAGATAATACTTTGTTGTCAAAAACAAAATATAAAACTGAGTCGAAAACTATAGAATTGCAAACCATAAAATTAACAAGCACATCCTCCTGATTGTGCCTGTGATTGGGATGCACTTGAGTTGCTTGACTTGAGATTGACATCAACCATGTCTTCTTGCTTAGCCGAAGATAGTGTCTCCATTCCTGGCAATGCTGCTGCAATTTTCCTAAAAAGAGGCTGCAAAAGTTGAATATGCACTATCAGCAACAAAACATCAAGTGGATGAAAGAACAAGCAGTTGAGAACAATAACATCAAAGCACTGATTTTCTTAGCATGAATGCACAAATGATGCATATTGTTAATCTTCCATACGAAAAGATAACACATTTTCACATTTTATTGAAGCAAAGTAAGAAGCTAATATTACTTACTTTAATATTGAAGCCAGCCTTTGCACTGGTTTCAATAAACATCACATTTAGTTCGCGAGCTTTCGCTTCTCCTTCCTCAATTGAAACTTGCCTGCAATTTGCCACAGGATAAAAGAGTGCATGAGAATCATGTTCTACATGTAGCAATAATAGGACTACTCATAAGAACACAATACTCCAGTTGTAGACAGCAAAACATCAAGCTCACTAATATGTAATCATTCCTGGGGCTCGAAGCCACAGACTACTCTTTGCTCACAGCAAAAGTAAGGTGTACCCCACACAATTCCCTAAGCTTTTTATGTAAATCCAGACGCAGCTTAAACATAATGGACCATCAGAAATTCTCAAAATCTGTCTACTATTTCTTCCCCATATAATGGAATTTGAAGAACATAAAAAAAGTGACAATTACTTTATCACTCCATGAGAAAATGCAGATTTCCTCTTTCACAGAACAAGATAAGTGAAAAAGGTCAAGAATCCTTGCACTTGAGCCCCATTGATTTACTAAGGCTCTGCTAAGGAAGTTTCTATTTAGATCAGATAATGCTTAAACTATTCCTACCCAACAATTAGAAGGTGAAATATAGTATGTCATACTGAATGATCATTAACTAACAATTATTAAACAAACTCATTAAGGATGAATCCAAAAGCACCTATACAGGTAGCTAGTCACATAACCACACAACTGTCAACTCACATCTGCGGTCAATGGTAAAAACCAGGACCTTTTAACACTTTCTTGTAAATCCGCATATGGTTGCACAAAGACATCTACATCAACCAGACCATACGGGCCATCCCAACTACTAATCCCTGAATAAGATCTAGAGCACTAGTGGAAAATAAGAACCTCACCTGCCCTAACAATTTCCCACCCCAGCTTAGTCAAAAGCCTCCTAGTTCCCGATATAGCTCAATAAACTAAATCTATATCACTAGTAAAGGATAAGTGTTGATAGAACTCATACTGCAAAATATAGACAAGTATAACAAAAACTAGCAAGTCAGTTCAGTTGCTATATTACACAAGTTTCAAGTATTTACAAATTAACTGAGAACGAAAACATTTATAAAAGGAAATCATAGCTCATTTCTGGATATTTACTTTGAGCTAGTTCTCTGACCAAAGAAATATCAAGACCCTAAGTTTTCCTGTTCCACAATGTCAATTCCTACATAGATAGCTGTAGTTTTAAGGGAAAAAAATGAATATCCAACCAAAAAGAACACACTATTGTTGCATTCAACTAGGCTATGAGTTATGCAATAATAAGATATCTTCAAGTTTCCTATAGATATAAGAGGGGTTTTCTTCCCTTGGCTTGATGACCAAGAACTTCAAGCGCACGTGTTACTGTACAAGAATTACAACCTTAAGACGTTAGAATTCGGAGCTGGCCATGACATTATCTAACTTAGATGCTTGCATTACATCCTAAATATCTAAAATAGACAAACTGCTTCAAACCTCTTGATACCTAGAATCTACAACCAAAAACTAGTCATTTGAACCCTTTAAATTCTTCCCCTTGCACATTTATCAAACTTCTTATACAAATTGTCAAAGCTTGCTTGAGGTACCTTCAAACTTTAAAGCTATGGACAAACAGGCCGAGCGAGTCGTGTCGCTCAGCTGACACTTCAATTCAAGCATCAAAGAGCTAAGGAGTCCGTCTCATCACCTATAGGCTCTACCTTGAAGAGGGCATCACAAACAAAAAAGAACTACATCACTTAATATATATTTATTTTTATTACTTTGTCATATATCACAGGGGTGGAGCTACACTATTGTCAGGGTGTCCAATGTTGGAAAATTATATCATATATACAAGTAAAATTATAAACGAAGTGGTTAAATAACGTATTCTGGACACTCTTGACACAACATGTTGTAGCCTACTGGTTTCAAGCGCCTTGAAAGAGCCAAGACATGCGAACTTAAAGTGTTCATGTGTTCGAATTTCAATAGCAATAATTCTTTTTTTCACATTTTAAAAATTTTAGTACACTCATTTGTCCAAAAAAAATCTTGGACACTCTTCCTGAAATTTCTGGCTCCGCTACTTATATATCAGTATTTTGTGTTTACAGGTATTATCCTTAAATAAGATATGTATTTAGATTTTTTTCTTCATTTGCATCTTTCTTCGTTAAAGCCTCGCTTTATTTGCACTTTGCACTTAAATCTCCAACAGACATAACTTTTTTCATGATTTGCTTTTGATGACATTGCTCTAATATTTGTTGTGTTTTTAGCCCCTTCAGGAGCAAATGTTCTGGTATTTAGCAGAAAAGTTGATAAAACATCAAAAAAAAAAGCCTCTCTCGCCCTCACACCCTCCAAAAAGGAAAAGGAAAACGAGAATGAACAAGTTACAGCTACCTTTTCTCAACAAGATCAGTTTTGTTACCAACAAGGACAATAATAACATCACTGCCCCTCTCAGTTCGAACCTCCTCACTCCACTTTGAAGTGTTTAAAAAGGACTGCCTGCCTGGAACCATCAAGAAAAAAACAGTGTGTCACTTCAGCAAGGGATATCTCGTCGAAGTAATTCATTTCCAAGCAAATATAGCCAGAAGGAAGGATAAACAGGAAATCGAGTATGAACAGAAAAAAACTGCACAAAATTGAAATGTGACATACTTGCAACATCATACACAATGACAGCAACAGAGGAGTCCCTAATATAGCTGGGAATGAGACTCCTAAATCTCTCTTGACCTGCAGTATCCCTGAAAGTGTATCACGAAAAGGCAAATTTTAGCGCACATGAAAATGCGAAATGAATACTAAATCCAGCATCAAATGACCAAACAAGAAGCTAGGCAACAGTGAAATGTTTTCCCAATAAGTGAAAACAAAAGAAAATCTTATTACTATGAACTGGTTTGAAATTTTTTAGGCCAGGGCATTTTCATAATATGGCTAGAAGTTCGATAGTTACAATAAATCCAATTGGGAGGCATAAGGGAGAAACAGAACCTATCATTATAAGGCTAGATAAGAAAAAAAAAACTATCCCCTTATTTTTCCTACGGAATACTGAAGCAAGAGCAATTATATCTGAAGCATCCACTAAGAAATCTATTTTAGCAAGAAACTTTAACTGACCAATTGCCTCCTGATATATGTTAACACCCATAATCAAGGATAGCTGCATCACTTTTTCATTTTCATGAAATAGAGTAACACAAGGCATCACATTGTACTTTTACTTGTGTTACCTCAAATAGATTGATGTTGTTACTCCTTAACAACATGGCACAAATGTAATGTGTTAAGAATGTTAAAACAGTCTTTATGATCAGAGCTCAATGAGAAGGCATTGTCTCATCAACAAGTAGATCTTACCATAGCTGCAATCTTACTGTACGATCTTCCAGGTACATAGTCTTCGACAGGAAGTCAATACCAATTGTGGCCTGAACAAGAAATTAAATAAAATGAGGATGCTTGATAGTGTATCTTCTATTTGAATAAATAAAAAGTAAAACGGCTAAAATTTGAACAAGAAGAGAGAGTTGTTAGTTGAAATGGAAATACTTTACTAGAAGAGGGGAAGCAAGGACTAGAAAGTCTAGATTACATGCAGTTTCACAATCAAAAAGACACATAAGAACCCTATTCCATCAAGGCATGGGAACTGAGGCTTGATGAAATGATTGTCTAAAAGTCAGCAAATCACGAAAAAAGATAAAGCAAGTCATTTATTAACTGCCAAGGTTAAGAGTGTGATAGGATTCCAGGAAATATTCGAAAGAAGAAGAATGTTACTGTCAGACCTAACAAAACACTCAGTCATAGTAAAAGAAGGAAAGACACAGTTCAACCACAAAAAAAAAGGAGAAAAAAAGTTGAGAATCTATAAGAAAAAATCTGGATCAATGTAGTCACAACTTAAAGCATTAAGTCCAGATATATAGTTTGTCCAGAGAAGAGAAGAAAAAATAAGTTGGAAGGTTTTAGGATCCACAAGATGGATAAGAGAATATATTCTAACTATATTTTCGTGAGACCAATCCCTATGGAGAGCTAGATTTTCAAGCATTATTTGATGTAACTCATTTACATACATAACACTCCCCATAAGGTCCTGTGGATTCTCGTCAATAATGCGCAAGGAAGAGGACAAGCAGCTTTTCGGGTTATTTAGAAAGTGAGGAAATACAGGATGATAAGCTAAAACGTATGCCCATTTCTCTATCCCTCTGCTGAATTGTATAATAAAAGCGCTATTACTTCACATTAGATGTGTTAACACTTATCAGTTATTAAGGCAACCAACTTCCAGAGAGCAATCTACCCAATCAAAATTCCGCAAACAGAAAACTGACCTATGATGACTTAAAATCTGTATTACACTATAATCAAATAATATGAGCAACAATGCATTGCTGCAAACACCTTCCCTCAGTATGAGCAAATTATACATACAAGTGCCAATAACTGTGCTTTACAGATAAAGATCTTGAAAAATGAGTATTAAGTCCTTATGTAGCAGAATTAAATATGCTTACAACAAGAAGACGACAAATGTTGATTGAGAAACAGATCCGCAGAAACAAAAGGTTAACGAATCACATGAATAATGAATTAGCAAAAGTGTATACCTGATAGGTGTTATCGAATTTATCATACATGAATCGCGTGATAATACTGGTCTTGCCGACGGATTGATCTCCTAAGAAAACGAGCTTGTACTTTGCGAGAGCCGAAACCGGAGCCATCTAATTAGATCTTTTGGTATGAGAAAGTGAATCCAGTAAAAAAAAGAGATGGCGGATCCGATCAGGATTTTCCGACGGAGTACCAGGGATCTCGCCGGAAAATGATCACGGAGAAAGCAAAGGGGAGTGTGGATTCGTGGGCTTTAGCGAGAAACAGAAAGGGGGAGAGTGTGTGTATTGGGAGGGTGCGGTGCGCGTGAGTAGTGTTTTTGAAGAGGTTTGGCGAAACACGGACTCTGTATTCAGTAACATGGTTGCATTGTGGTGATTTGCTGGCTCTCATAAATTTTTTAAAAAATTCCTTTTTGGTGTATTCATGTTCTTCTTTTATACATTTTGTCCTTTTTTTTCTTTTAAAAAAAGAAGTCATATTTACCCTATAGTTGTTTTATTATTCAATTTTTGGTACATATTTTATTTTAGACAGTTAACTTTCATATTCCCACTCTTAGGGCCCGTTCGGTCATGTGATATAAAATCATGAAATAAAGTTGAAGTTTTGTTGAGACATGCGATTTAGACTTTTTATACATCATAAGTTGTAAAACTATTAAAATTGTCTCAATTCTTTATATAATATTTACTACGCGGATAAGCAAACATATACTAGTTAATTAGCTAACATAGTTATAGTTTGAATTAATTACGCTCCTCCCTCTCTCAATCTTGCTCGCCTCTCTTCTCTCTCTCCCAATCTCACTCGCCTCTCTTCTCTCTCTCCCAATCTCACTCGCCATATATACAAATACATATGTATATCAGTTACATATATACAATTATCTGACAGATATACGTATACAGTTCGCCTCTCTCCACTCTATGCCCTCCCTCACTCGTCTCTCTCCTCCCTCTCCTAATCTCACTCGCCATATATACAAATATATATGTATATCAATTACATATATATAATTATTTGACAAATATATATATATACAATTCGACAGATATACATATACAATTCACCTCTCTCCACTCTCTCTCCTCCCTCTCCTAATCTCGCTCCCTATATATACAAATACATATGTATACTAGTTACATATATACAATTATCTGACAAATATACATATACAGTTCGCCTCTCCACTCTCTGCCTCTATCGCTCGCCTCTCTCCTCCTTCTCCCAATCTCGCTCGCCAGATACACAAACACATATGTGTCACAATTCGCCTCTCTCCACTCACTGTCCTCTCTCAGTCTCTCCTTCCTCTAACATGTAGCTACTAATCGTAATTAGCAAACTATAGCTATGGAGCATAATTAAGTTATTTTTTAGTGGCTATATGCGAAAATTTTCCTTTTTAAATCACTAAGGCCCTGTTTGGAAAGCCACCCTGGTAGTTGGATTTGGTGTAATTGAATGTAATTACATTGTCTGTCCTGTTTGGTTGGACATGTAATTACTTGGTCAACATGTAATTGGTGTAATTGGCAGGGGGTAATTACACTCTCTAATTCATAGGGAGAAGTTGTGAATTGCTGGTAATTACCAGCTGATTACATGGTTTAATTTTTTTATTTTTTATTTTGTTGTTTTAATTTATTTATTTTATTATTCTAAAATTTTCTAAAAGTTTATTTTTTATTTTATATTATTATATTTCATTTTCTTCTCATTCTCAACCTTACTTCACGTGATTCTATGCAATTTTTTTCCGTATTATTTATTTCTTCATGCGATGCTTATTTTTTCATTAGCATAATTTTATTAGTATTCTAATTTTTAAATTAAAATAGAATTTATTGTTAAGTAAGGTTATAGACTTACGTTTTTTTTTTTTAAAAAATAATTAAAATCATATTTATGTATGCTATGTTGAAATTTGCGATAAGAGTATTATGTTAAATTTTTTGTTTTGAATTTATAACTTATGTTATATTTTCAGTTTCATTTGTTTTAGTAATATTGAATTCACATTGCAAGTCATTTTTTAATTAGACTTGATAGATTATCTTTTTGTCAAATATTTTAATAATTTATGACATTTTATTTATATTAATCTTTTTATCAAACATGTATTTCACGATGTTTGTAGAAACTTCATACTTTTAGTTTTTATGATCAATTCAATTGAAATATATTAATTTGAAAAAATATAAATCAATTATTTTTTCATAATATTAGTTAAGAACATATGTTTATTAATTAATATATTTTCAAAAAATAATATATATCTTAATATTTAATTTAATATCATTTATAAAGTTTCTTATTTGTCTAGTATAAATTTTAAATAATTAATTTTTATTTTTAAATTTTAATATAATTTTATGATTGCAATTGTGCATCCAAACAGATAATGTGTAATTACATCGTGACATCCAAATAGGACATGTGTAATTACACTGAGGCAAACAAATAAGTCAGTATAATTGCTAAACTATGTAATTACTAGGCTGATAATTACTACTCTACTGATTACACCAATTCCAATTACAAGCTGGTTTTCCAAACAGACCCTAAAATAAGTCAAACATAGGCAAAACCAAATCCCTTCTATTTTATTTTTTTCAGTAAGTACTTGTGAACCGGGGCTCACTGTTCCGGTCCAAGGGATCACGATGTAAAATACCAAATTAATCCTCAAACCTCAGTCAAATTCAACACTTTTTTCGAGTCGCAACAAGCTAAACAGAAGAGGATAACAAAGAATACGAGAACAACAATGGCGTCGGCGTTGAGATCTGCTATACTCCGACACATCCGGATTCCGGCAACCCA
The DNA here is from genome assembly GCA_029582245.1 of Solanum etuberosum. Classification (NCBI taxonomy): domain Eukaryota; kingdom Viridiplantae; phylum Streptophyta; class Magnoliopsida; order Solanales; family Solanaceae; genus Solanum; species Solanum etuberosum. The sequence goes on along the minus strand of JAJONR010003455.1, from coordinate 36,386 downwards.
AGCTTTATCGGCAAATGGATCGAGGCTAACCGCTGTCAGATTGATGTCGTCGCACGATGACCATATCACCAAAGATGAAGTCATCAAGAGAGTCCTTGATGTCGTCAAGTGCTTCCCTAAAGTCGACCCTTCCAAGGTCTTTTTTTCTCTCTTTTATTTTGATTTATTTTATATACACATTTGACGAATCGAATTAGATCTGAAAAATCCGTCTGCAAGTTCAATCAATGGTCTATTTGCATCGTAGATAGCTTTTTATTGGTCTAGTTACTTGGTCGATAGGTGCTCAGCCCTGTTTGGACATATATGATATTCACTGGTAAATTGATTGGTATTTAGGGTTTCGTTTAGCTATATGCTTCTTTTTGAGCTTCGAGAATCCGTGAAAATAGGTATATGTTTTTCAAAATGATATGGATATCTATTTACTGGACATGAAACAAAGTGAAATATATTTCGTGTTATCAAATGGTATGGTTACCTATTTAACGCCAAAAAAGAAGATTATATAGGTATTGGCTTATGGAAATAACAACAACATCAATCCGAAGGTAATCGGGTCACCTATATGATTTAACACTGTCATATTTATCAAATTATTTAACTATTATCTCCTAACACAGCACAAGAGTAAAAGGAGAATATTAAAAGAAAATGTTGGTGTCCATTGCAATGTTACACTAACATTGTCACTCAAAAAGCTTAATTGTGTGATCTTTGTCTGAGCAGATTGAGAACGGAACTAGAAGTTGATCCTTTTTGTTATTTTTCCAGTTTCTTGTAAGGATGGATGTCAAATGTTAGTCGTAGCTCTAGGCGACTTTAAGACTGGAAAATGAAGTAACCGAGAAATTTCTCACCCACTGAATGCTTTGTTCTGAACTTAAACTTAATAATTATTTACTCTTTATGAATTCCAATTGAACTTAGTGTAATTTGATTCTGTAGATGAGAACTCATCTACCTATTAGATGGTCTTTGCTCTGAAGTGTTAGGTTATGAGACCTTTCGCTGCCCATTCGTTTTTAAGATACGTCAATTAATTGGTTTAATGAACGAAAACAAGGGGAATTTAGGTTTATAACTTAAAAAAGGTAGAATTTAGAATAGAGGAAGGATGCACATAAATTTCAAAGTATCACCAACCAGGAAAGCTTCCACACAGAAGTTTTTATTTAGTATATTTAAGATTAAATTTAGGAACAAGTTGTAGAGAACAGGAAATATTTTGGGTCACAATGGACTATAATTTTGTTCCATTAGGAAATATAAATCTGAAAAATGAATAAGATGCTTTTAGAGTTCTATTGCAAGATGTATTGGGTGGTAAGTGTCTGTCAAGGACTCCAAAATTAGGTCCAGGAATGTTTCAGCAGGCACTTATGCCTCAATGACATGATATCAAAATTTATTCTACTGCTTTCTTTGCGGGCTTGTTGAGCTTGTTACTTACTGGAAAATGCTGTTGCTGGCCATCATTTCGCCCTCACATGATGAACAATGTCAAGTTGGTTCTGTAGAATTGCACCCTGGGTTTGCCAGCTATTTTTGTAGTCCTGTTGAGTGTTTGTCAGTGATAATGCATATATCTTGTTCAGTTGTTCTAAAGGGAGGCTATGCAGATGCCGTTGTATGGTTCTTGAACTTAACAGAAAACGACTTACCTTTTGATGACTTTTTTGCTTTCGCATCTCTGATCTCCAAAACCGTTTTGAAGTCCCCATTAAACAATTCAAGATTTAGTATCTTTAGAGCTCCATGCCTGGGATAAAGAGTTTGCTAATGTGATCTATGTGGTGAGAAGCTATAAACCTCTTTCATCATCGTGTGACTGATCTTTGGCGAGATAAAAGAAATGAGAGGGAGTCATGGGAGTGCAAGGGATGGGTTTGGCAGATTGGTAATGTAGGGTGAGAGTGGAGGAGTGCGGCAAACGTGCAGCTTCAATACAAATGACCTCTCTCTCTCTCGGTAGAAGGGTCTTCTTCTTGTAAGACAAAAGTAGAAAAACTAAACTATTACCATATGTTTTCTTCATATTCTAAGCTAAAAAGAATAGATAAGGTTTTTTTTCCTATTACCAAAAGAGCATCAACTTTGACACATTAATATCCTAAGCACTGTTATAAGTTACTTGGTCTGCATAAGAATCCAGCTGGGCATAGTGTCTTACCCTAGAGGTGCTAGATCCTAAATATTAATATGACATTTTTTGTATATATTTTGGATTTCATAGGTCTGGGAACTTTAATGAGTATTCATGAAACAATTGCTTAAGATTGATGGAGTATAGCCTGTAGAAAATAGCAATTTGCTAAGGGAATGCATCCTTTCTGGAAAGAACTTGCTTCTACGACACAAATTTGACATGTTTACTACAGTATGAATTGCCTTAGACTTCCTAAATATGTGCCAACAGGTGTTTCACTTAGGTGTTCACAGTTCTTCTTGTACCATCCTTTCAGTGTGATGATGGATTATGCAAAATAGTTAGGTTTACCTGCAAGCTTTTGGAGTAGATAAAGAGGGTAGGATGATGTAATTTCTTCTTCTTGTTAAAAAAGAGAAAGTGATGGGCCAGAAGACAACTGAGTCAATCAGATTGTAGGTTGAGAATTTGATTATAGTGAAATCCACCCCCATCTCTCCCAAAAACAAAACTGCATCTCTTTCTCTATCGCTAGTTGGTGTTGTCACAGAAACAGTTATCAGAAGAGACAACGTTGTTGAATATATTCTGTTGGTGGCGTTTGTTTGACTCAATTGATTCGATGCTATGTCAAATGCAATTATGTTTTTCCATCTTTCTTTTGTTTGGACAGTACATAAGTTGGAGGTAAACAATTTAAGCTTGAAAAAGTAAGTGGATAGCCATTTATTATGCAGGCAGTCATTATGTGCTTTATGGTTAACGGTAATCTTTCATACAGGTGAGCCCTGATGTCCACTTTGAGAAGGATTTGGGCTTAGGCAGCTTAGATACGGTAGAGATTGTAATGGCTCTGGAGGAAGAGTTCAAACTGGAGATTCCAGACAAGGAAGCTGTCAGGATAGAGTCGTGCGAACAGGCTATTGAGTATGTTTATAATCATCCAATGTCGAGTTAAACTCGGTACACCTTTGTTAGTTTGAATTTGTTCATCAAAATCGAAGGTACACTTGACCCTTGTCATTTGACTAGTTCAAGGTTGTAGAATTCTTTGATCCTCTTTGGGTTTTGGAGAGGCAATAATCAGACTCTTATAAAGAACAAGTCGCGCAAGCTTTTCATTTAAAAAACATACCATCCTTTGTTGCTTTTCTTGAAAACACGAACTTTAAGTGTTCATGTCGTTGCTGTCTTTCCTCTTTAAAATATTTTATTTTTACATGCCACAAAATTTCAAGCTTGCTTCCATTGCACTGTTTTGAAGAATCTATCCAGGTTACCTGTAAAGGTGATGGTAACTCTGAAATTTCTCCGCGGCTTATTATGAGTGTAAGTCATCCCTTGCAATAATACTTGAAGAATTGGAGTGGATTAGACCTCTGTCACTATCTCTATATGGTTAGTTTTATGCTGGCTTTTCAATGGCGAAGGAAATAGGACACAATGAATTGTGATACCATTATATTCGTAGATTGTATTTTAAACTCTGTAGACTCAGATAAAAGCCGTTGAGAGCTAAGCTAAGGTCTACCTAAGTTTATAGTCGAACATGGAGAAAATATAACTAATATGATAACAATTCAGTACCATAAAAAATGTTGATTTCTGGACTAATGTTCACAAGTGAATATCATCAATGAGCATTGAGCAAGATGTGAAATTTCACAAGATTAGTTGAAATACATAATAAAAATGCATGAACGATAAGGTTGGATGAATTGTTATATCTTGCATAAGAATTGGTTGCAACAAATTTGAATATATTATTTTTGACGTAAACATATTCCAACACGAAATCGATAAAAGGAAAAGACAAGCTGAGAAGAAAAAGTATTGAGGAGAGACTAATTAAAGGGAATAGGCCAGCTGACAATTAGGTTGTGCCATAAATAAATTTAGGCCTCTTTTGACTCTTATCAATACTAAGTTTTTCTTTTGTCATTAAAAAGTATATTTTTGTACATACTTATCCATAGTATTAAATTATCTGTTTCAATTTTTATGTTACTTGTTCTTTTCTGTTATTTATAATATGTAGAAAATCTTTAAAAATTCCATCTTTACCTTCATAAATCTATATTCTGACTAATCAAGGGGACATTTTCTATTTAAAGTAGAGATCATGATTAAATGTGATCTTTGATAAATTATCAAGCCATTTATCCTCGTGACAAAATTGAATATTTTTATTCTATTAATTAACCAAAAGTATTACAACCAATGAACTTGACGTTTTCTCTATGGTTTATACCTTGACATCTTATTTATTTTTCTTTCTGTCTTATGCGTATAAGATGATTGGGTTTGGGGGAGGGGGGATTGTCATTTCAAATAAAAGCAAAAGCACTAAAGAATAAGAACATTGAAACAGGAAAAACACTAAATAAAGATTCGTATATAATTTTAAATTTTGCACAAAAAATGATCGACGTGAAAAGGTAGTTCGTACGGTGAGAGAATTATATTAAAGAATAGTTAACTAAAATTATATTGATTTGTATCTGAAAGTTTATAACAACATGCGATCACAAGAATTTAAATATAAAAGAAATATGGAGATAATGCAAATTTAATATAGCACCTTAGGATATTCTAATCTCTTATTTATGAGCTTATGTGCTATGATTGGAAAACTTTTATAATATTCATAATTGAAAGATTTTCATGTTTATAAAAATAAATATAAAATAATTTTTAAAATTTTAAATTACATATTTAAAATAAAATTTTAACTTCAGAGGGACTAGTGGTATTCAAGGAATTCACTTTTGATGGCAACATTTACTACTTTTTTGTTTTTCAACCACCCAACATGGTTCGTTCTCCCCACTCGGGAAGAACTTTATTTCTAAGACTAATAAATTTAGACTAGGGCATCAATCCTTCCCATAATTCAGTTTTTTTCAATGTTTGGTAGACTTTCTTTCTATAATTTGGATTTTCATTAATAAAATAGTGAATTAGAATAGGCTGGAGAAAATGTTAAAGAAGGAATCTTAAAATATTACTTAAGTAAAGTGGCGTAATAGTTTTTCTTTCAAGCTCAAAATAAGTTGTGTAATGTTATATCTCGTTTGTAATCCTCTCCTCCTCCTCCAATCGCTAGTCGATTTAATTATGAAACCTTCAAAAAGTCTGATCAAATGCGAGGTTGAAAAAATTGCTAAGAGAAACAATTTTTCTTCACGTAGGCGAGCGAGAGATAAGCAGAGCCTGGTGCTTTTGCTCCAAAAGGGTTCAAATTTCCAACCATGCATGTCCGCTCGACCTACTTATTGGCAATTTGAGTCCAACGTGGCGTCTTACGTGTATTATGCCACGTAGGACTTGTTGTCTACTTGTTCAACTTTATACAAGTTTAAGTGTTTACTTGTGCACATCCAAAGTTAAAGTACATAAATGTGAAATGAAGCCAAACTAAAGGGCACATTTATGTATTACGTCATTGAAAAGTGTTAAAAGTTGTTTTGGGGGTAAAAAAATGGTTTTGCAGTATAGGAGTTTTAAAAAATGGCATGAATGAGCTTATTCTTTAACAACAATGGCATAAATGAGTCAAACTTTTAACGAATGACATAAATAAGTCTTTTCTAATAGTTCGATGACATTTTTGAGTCTTTTCCCATTAATTAAATCCTTGATACAAATAGTACGTATAGTTTGGTATAACGAAAATTTGAAAATGAATCCGAAAATAATGGGCAAATTTACTGTTGCGGAAGAAAAGGTCAATAAGCTAGGAAGTAGGAAGTAGATGTAGAAAGTTTTCACTACTTTATCTAACTAACAAAGATTTTGTTTTTGTTTCTTATCCGTTCCCAGATCTCTGATTAAGGAATAAACAATCTCATTCATTACGCCGCATCCTGATAACTAACAAAGGTTTCAGTTCCCATCAGATCCAACTCAATCAAGATATATGAAGTGTTGTAATTTCAAGATCATATTATATATATATATATATATATGACATTAACGTCTTAATTAATATATAACAAAATTCCCTTTGATCTATTGAAAAACATAAATAAATACACGAAGAAGTTCTTGATCAATATGACCAATTTACCCATTATTATTCATAACAAGATTCATAACAGAAAGTGCAATTGCAGATAATTGAAAAGTATTTCCATTTCTCTTAGTTAACGGTGACACAGCACCTTCTTTTTCCTTAAATCCATCTTCACATGTCGTAGCGCCAGCTAAAATTGCACTTATTTGTATATTCGTATCATAATATTTCTTCGTATTGTAACTCTTCATAGCAAGTTTGATAGTTGGAATCGCGTCAGAATAAAGATCTAAACAAACCTTCAAGCGACTCCTATTATAAACATCCAAATTCTTATCCTTCAATAGCATCTTAACGTGACACCTCGTATCAGTAACATTGTATCGAATTAATCTAATCGAAATCATTCCAAGGCCACGGAGAGTAGCACATTGACTCGCCGGAGCAGCTTGTAGAGATGAAGTGCAAAAGCCATACGTAATACTTGGTTCATTTTTGGAACATGATTTGCAAGTTGTTTGGATTAAATTTTGGGCTGTTGAGCCATAGAATGTTAGGTTAAATAAAGAGAGAAATAGGAAGAAAGAGGACAGATGCTTCATGTTTTTTGTATGACATGACCTTTAATTTGTTGTTAGAGAGGGTATATATATATATATAAATATTTATAGTTTTGAAGGGGAAGAAATAGAGTATAGGAAAGTATAGGGGTGATATCGTTAGCTTATGAAAATATGATTAACTTAATCTGTTCAAGTTTGAATGAGTTAATGATCTGCTCATTTATTTTCGTCTAAAATTGGTTAATGCTTTAATTTTGCATCGATCAGTGAATTATGCAGTCAGATCCGCTTGTCAAGACACTTGAAGGATTTCTTTTTTAACTTTAATTTGTTGGTAAAAAAAATCAAGGAGATAAAATGTTACTTACTGAAATGATTTATAGTCACGTAAATATATATAACTTATTTTAGATCATAAGTTTCAAAATTCTTTTTTTTTTTCCGTAAACTCAATGTCAAGTCAAACTAACTCGTATAAACTGAAACAGACGGAATATGGTTTATTCCTTCCACGTGCATTCGAATATATACTGTATGCTTGTCTTATACCTTACGTTCAAAATCTTATATGTATGTGTAAAAGTTCGATTCTTTCCCAATGATTGATTTTTATTGGAACCTTACATGGAATATAATTTGCCTTTAGAAAAGTTAGTTGAGAAACTAGACATAAGCAAATAAACAAATTAAATGTCAAGAAGATATGGTGAGGCCTTTAATTTGTTAGGAAAATTAGTACACACACATATCATCATCATCATGACTTGCTAATTAGTTACATGTAATTAATATTTAATTTTGTGTCCATTTTGTGAAGTTAATATATACTCCTTTTAATTCATTAGTATAAGATGGATGGGTCAGATTTGGTGTGTTGTGAAAAGATTTTCAACAAACTTTGTCCACTTATAATTATTATTTCAATTTGACTAGCTGGTATATAAATAAATAATTAGAAGTGAAAACATCTACCTACTTGTCTTTACATTTAACGTTTTTTTCTTTCTAAGAGCTATTATCACAAATATTTCTATTAAACAGCTACGTACCAAAGCTATAATTAAGCATATTTGGAATGTGCCGATTTTTGGCAAATGTGTGATAGGCACACCGAGCGGCCTAAATTAAGCCTCATGAGTCCAAATTTCGTATTTCTGTATACTTGAGATATCTTTAAATTTTTACTACAAGATTCAAAAGTATTATTTATAACTTTCTTAAATTTCGTGTCAAATCAAAATAGGATAAACAAATTGAAACGAAAGAAGTATACAACAATATGCATGATGGATTGAAATTCATATCACCAAAATTGAAGCATGTCTAAAGAAATGCTTTCAGTAGCAAACATAATACCATTGCGAACTAGGAGCATCTAAGCACTCGTTTGGTACGAAGGATAAAGAATAACTAATTTCAGGACAAATTATCCGATATATAGTTGGGAGATCAATTGCATCTTTTATCACATTGTGTAAAATGTGTAATATCTAATTCTTGGGTGGGTGTGAGGAACAATACTTTAAAACAAAGGAAAATAAATAAATAAATTTACCAAGGTTAGCTGATTGCATTTTCCAAATTAAACTAAGGTAAAAATCCATATATATTCAACTAGTACAGAAGTTCAAGCAAAGACTAAAAATACATGAATATCAACATTTCAAATTTACCCATTAGTATTATTATTCTTAATAAGATTCATAAGAGAAAGTGCCATGGCAGATAATTGAAAAGTATTTTCATTTAACTTTGTTAATGGTGACACAACACCATCTTTCTCCTTAAATCCATCTTCACATGTCGTAGCGGCATCCATAACTGAACTTATTTGTATATTTGCATCATAATATTTCTTCGAATTGTAACTCTTCATAGCAAGCTTGATAGATGAAATCGCGTCTGAATAAAGATCCAAACAATCACTCAAGCAACTCTTAACATAAGGATCCAATTTTTTGTCCTTCAATAATATCTTAACGTGACACCTCGTGTCAGTAACATTGTATCGAATTAATCTAATCGAAATCATTCCAAGGCCACGGAGAGTAGCACATTGACTCGCAGGAGCAGCTTGTAGAGATGAAGTGCAAAAGCCATACTTAATATTTGGATCATCTTTTGAACATGATTTACAAGTGTTTTGGATTAAATTTTGGCCTTTTGAGCCATGGAAAAATAACGAGAGAAATAGGGAAAGAGGAAGGAAGAGAGAGGAAAGAGGCTTCATTTTTGTTCTTGTTTGGTTATGACATGTATTTTCTTGTTAAGGGGTATTTATTATAGTTTTTAAGGGGAACAAATAGACTATAGCAAAGTATAAGGGTGTCAAAATAGCTTATATGAAACATGACTAGTAAAGTTTGGATTAGGTTAATAACCCCTCTTTTTATTACCTCAACATATTTTGATTCGTCTAATTCAGACTTCAGTTCAACTTTGGGCTGAATATGTAGTCCAAATTAACCTATGAAAAACTTCGTAAAAATATATGTAGGAAAAAAAAAGTGTTACTTAATAAAAGTTAGACAAGTTGAGCTACGACTTATTGTTTATCCCATTTGAGTACTCAACTCATCTCAGCTCAAGTAACGTTTGAATAAATTAATGACTCTCGTAATTATTAATTCAACTCACTTTTTATTTATCTAAATTTAATTTAATCCGTTCATTTGATACCATTAATTACAAGTTTTTTGTTTTGTTTATAGAGTAATGGAGAAGGGTGTGATTTATTTATGGAATGGAATAACCGGGTCATCATGATTTTGTTCTTAATTCATGTTTAATTTTATGACTTAGTCATAAGATATTGTGTTTTAAATTTGTTGCAATCTTGAGCGGTTGATAAGTCATTTTCTCTGGATTAATACTGTCCTATTATTTTCTTCTTAGAAACTCTTAATAAAGCCCAAATCTTATTGTTTGTCACATTCTTTTCATTACTATAACTTTAATGGAAATGAGAGTTCAATTCTCCATAGACACATAAAAAAAACTAATAATAATCTTCTTTAATAAATTTAGAATTATTGGAAACTCATAAAATATTAAATTCACGTTAAGGGGTCGATTCTCTCCTAATATAATAATTGAGGAACAGTGATTGATTACATTGTAACCTTACCTTGAATATAATTTGCATTTAGAAAAAGTTTGTTGAGAAACAAGCTCTATATAAGCAAATTGTCAATAATATATGGTCTCTTTGTTAGGATAAACTACTACACATCATCATGACTTGCTAGTTGCATTGAAATTATGTGCCCCATACATTTGTAGTTGTCACCTTAGTATCTCAATTCAATCAATATATCATCAGTTTGAAACTTTAGTATAGGGGTGATGGGAGGGGGGCTACGAGGGTAGGGTGATCGAAGATGAAACGTTGGAGGGTTGAGAAGTGACAATCAATGTAGAATGCGTGATTTCCCTCCTTTTACTACAGGAAGTCGTTGTCCTTAAAAATAAAGAATTGTTTTCCTAGACAAATTTCTTAATTAATCAAACATAAAATTGAAAAATATTCTCTGAATTTCCTCTATATATACCAAACACACCCTAATCTAGGACCTAGGCGCTTTACTTTCTATTTCAAATTTATTTTTATTTTGCATTATCTCAAACTAGCCGTGTATTCTTATTATTGATAAATATAATAAGAGCCTCCATTCGTGCAAACAATTTTTTTTTATTTTATGAATTTACATATATAAACTTAAACAGAAAAGAAGATGAGATAAATTAGAAGCCCATTCGAATTGATTGATTAAAAGTAACTAAAAAATATCGACCGCTTAAAAGCGTCTTCAAGTATTAAAGTTAATTTTATTAGTAAGCCCATTAAATTTTTGATTGAAATGTTAAAACTTAATATAAGCAATTGTGTATTTAGTATCAACACACATGCATATGATCATTAATTTATAAGCACGTGTGATGTTATCAAACATATAAACAAGCCAAATTATTCTTATAAACTATTTTGATCAATTTATAAGCTTAGCCAAACATTCCCTAAAATTTTCTATACCATTTATTAGGAAAGATGTAAAAGTAAATGGCCTATGGGCCACTCCTATCTAGGTTTAAAAGGATCTAATTCCTAATCACATCCACACACATATAGGACATATCTTTACTTTTTCAAAAGCCTTTCTTTTTGAATCATGCATGTGGTTTTATCGAGGATTGTATTCTATCACGATTTAAGGAATTAATGAGTAATTTTTTTCCTATTTATGATTAATTTATATGTTTCGTGTGTATGCAGTCTTGTTCTAGAAAATAGAAACATTATTTTTGATAGACTCTAAGCTTGGATGATTTATTTATTAATAATAATTAAGATACATTTTATTTGAATATGCAAAAGTGAAACATAGAAACCTTTCATAAACATTATTGGAAATGATGAATTTATTCCGGAAAAAGGTAGTTGGAATTGTTCATTAACTTCCTTTGGGTTGGAAATTCTATTCAACAAGTTATACTCAAAAGTAACTTTATTTCACATTTAGAATTGTCTAGAATTTAATTGATAATTATATATACATCATAAACTGATGAACAAATTAGGGCCCCTAATTTTTTCAATTGCTTATACGCATCATATATCTACATGTCAAGTTTGGTGCCTAATTAAGATGCACTTTTTCTAAGGAAACATTTCATTTTCACACATGAAATTCAAGCACATGTCACTAATGGTTACCTTTAATTTAATTCCAACCATATATATATATATATATATAAGAGAGAGATGAATTCAAATATTAACCATTGTAAGTCAAGACAAATGATATCTGTTGTTGCTTTAAGCATAATGTATACGTCCACTTGCCTAAAGTTTAACTAGTGTTGCAACTTACAAAGCAAATCAAGGATTGCCGGAGAAATCCTCAATTTTTTTTATATTTCTCATATGGTATCTGGTATTTCAATTGAAGGTCGATTAAATTTGAAATCACACATTGCATGCCACATATTAGGGACAGAGCTCCTAACATGTTTTTCTTCATTCTTAGGGACTCGAAACCTTGAAAGTGAAACTTTTGATCAAAGATAAATAAATCTCAATCATCAGTTCATGTCGTGTTATGATCGAAAATAATTATGTGTCATGCGGAAGCTAACAAAGCAAATCTAAAAAAATCATGAGTAATAAGACAAACGAAAAATATATCAAAAAACACAAAAAATTAACGTGGTTCGGTCAACCGACCTACATCCACAAAGGAGATGAACAATTTACTATATAAACATGAGAATACAAAATATAAAGAGAAATAACCTCACCCAATTTAATCGGAATACAAAGAGGTTCACACAAGTGATAACTTGTGTCCCACAAATCCCCCCCCCCCAAATAAAACTCGCAAATCTCTTAGGACTACATTGTGAATGCTACTAAGTTAGAAGGAACGAACCTCTATTTATAGAGTCCTCAACCTTTTCGCACAAAAAAAGACTAGCCAAATATGAAGACTTTACGTTTTTCTTTTAAGAGAAGAAAAAACTATTTATGGTAATAAACTCAGAGCAAAATACCCAACAACTCGATCAACACTTATTATTATACTTGAGATTAACCTTTTTGAAAAGAGGAAATTTCATAAATAGCAAAAACATTAAATTTAATAAGCCTCCTTAGCTACAGTTTGCTTAATTATTCTTCATAGCTATAGTTTCATTACTATTAATATTTTTGTTTGTATAATTTGCTTGCAATTATACAAAACAAAACGGGTAAGATATTTGACTTCGGGGGGCGTTGTTCATAAGGCAAAGATTATACTGTATGGATATACCATTTTTACAAAAAAATAAGGCCTTTTCATTTATCAAGAGTCATGCTTGTATAATACTAGCAAAGGTAGCCCGGGCCCAATAGGGATAAAATTATATTATTGTTATATATTATGTACGGTTAAGAAATTAGTAAAGATTGTTATAATATACTTTTCTCATAAGTGAGCTAATATAGAAATTTATTTGTCTTTTTAATTTCAATTTCAAATAGCAAATAAATGTAGCGATGAGTTGAGGGTAGAAATGAAACATATCTTTCTAAATTTAAGTAAAAATAAATAGAGTAGAAGTAACATTAGGGCTATCAATAGGACGGTTCAGTCGATTATTATTTTTAAAAAATATATCATTTCAATTTTACGGCTATTTTATAATGTATAACCAAAATTATTTTTAAAACCATCGCAATCCTAATTTATGTGACATAAACAGTACAAAATTAGCCTTTTTTGTTGTCTTGTAGATATTTTAAGTTATTAATTATTGTAATTTATAGTACTTTTTATTTAATTTTTTAATAACATATGTTACTTTCTATGTTCGAGAGTTAAACCAATTTTTTTATGTCTTTTAAATATTTTAAGTTGTTAATTATTGTGATTTTTAGGTAATTTTCAAATAATATATGTTACTTTTTCAATCCCATTTTATGAGGCACAATAGAATTTTGAGAGTCAACTAAATTTCATTAGCAAATAAAGATTGGCATTCACACGAATGATATTTGAAGAATTTACGATTGGAGGTACCAATTGAAATGGGCTCCAAATAATTGTACTAATCACTACTCCATCCGTCCACTTTTAATTGTCATGTTGCGTTTTTCGAAAGTCAATTTAACTAATTTTCTAAGTTAAATTAGATTACATCAATTCGATATTTTAAACAAAAAAAAAATATATTCAAAAACTACGCGAAAAGTACTATAAATTGTAATTTTTACATATCAATATGATGAAAAAATACATCGTAAAATGTTAGTCGAAGTTCTTATAATTGAATTTGAAAAAAGAAACCATAACAATTAAAAGTGGACGGAATATGTGATAAAACTTAAAATTGGCAGTAGAACTCGCAAGTGAAATGGGCCCGTTAGAGAATAAATGTGGAAAACTTACCTTTGTATGTTGAATGGCAATTGAAGTGAGCTATAAATGAATGTAAATAAGCAAGCAAGCATGTTGACGGAGTGTTGCCTGCTTATTCACCTTTATTAGATAGTAATGTTCATGTTGTGCACGAGCCCAAGCGTTAAGATTAATTTTTAAAATTGATTTACATGTTTTAACTTTCACAATTCGTTGTATATATATACTTCTAAATTAAATATTCAAAAAGGAGAATATTTGATATTCCCTCCGTATTTTTTGGTGTCATAATTTCCTTTTTAAGAGTTAAACGATATGAATTTTGATTAATATTTTAAGATGTATTTTTTATATTGATATGAAAAATATTGCAATTTATAGTACTTTCCGTATAGTTTTTGGATATCTAGAATTTTATTTTAAAATATCGAATTAATATAATCTAATTTAACTTTGAAAAATGACAACTAAAAAGGAACGGATAAAGTAATATTTAAGGTTTACCTAGATAATAATACAAAAAGTATTGTAAATTATATTTGCTATTTCTTTTTATCTCAATTTATATAGTATCTTTTAAATGTAACTAATAATATTTTATATCTCAATTTATATAGTATCATTTAAATGTAACTAATAATATTTTGTATCTCAATTTTTTTAGTCTTTTTATCTTGATTTAATATCTTTTGTGTGTAATTGATTAACAAAGGAAGTTACTTCTACTTTCTATTGAATATACATTTCTATATGAAAGGTATTAGCACGTATGATATAATTCTCTATTTCATGAGTATATATAAGTTGAAATTGAACAAACTGTAATAATCGATTTATCATACCGCTATATTAAAATCAAACTTAAAAATATTTAACTATATCGAGTTAATTTTTAAAAGTTATAATTCTCTATTCTATGTTCTAGCTACCTATAGCCTGTAACACTTTTATCTAGGCCCTGTAACACTTTTTATGTTCTAGCTACCTATAGCCTATAGCTATAATTTATCTTATGATGCAACTCGAATTTTATAAAAATCTTGCACGTGAAGTTTATTGTCTAAAAAGACTTGGTATTTCATTAAGTGTATTTTTGTAACAATTAGCTTAGGCTATATATAAATAGTGGAGAATGGCTCCTTTGAACTTGGATCATGTTACGTGATATATGAATATTCACTTCAATAGTTAGCTCTTGACTGAGTTAAGATTTAAGACTTATTGCCGTTATTGTTGGGTGTTATTTGATAGATTGTTTCGCAAGAAGAAACATTTATCTTGAGCGTTCATTTTATAGTATATATATATATGTGTTTATTTTGGTTCAATTAATTGAAAGATTTTAGCTTTTTAAAATTATTATTGTTAATTAATTCTTTTACTTTGTCTTGCTTTTTATTCTTTTATCTTAATTCTTGTTTTAATTTTAACCAATAACGACTCGTGAACAACCCTAAGTCCTCATCGTTATCACTAGGGGTTTCACAAAGAGCCATTTTAATAAATTTAATTAGGCTCCTTAGCTATAGTTTGCATATTTACGAGCTATAGCTATAGCTTACTCGTTTGTATAATTCACTGATACATTTGTATAATTAGCGTGTATCTATATAATTGAGTTGTTTTTATCTGTATATGATACAAAGATGATAAAACTCGAAATAACGAATTTATACAAACACAAATATCTGTACTTTAAACAGTAGTACAAATTATATTATAAAAAAGTTATACAAATTTCGAAAACTACACATTTATACAATCTTTAAAAAGTTATACAAAAAGATTGAATGCATCTGATGATAAAACCGAAAAACCAAAGGAAATCACTGTCATATACAAATACAAAACAAATGAAGAATTGTTCGTGGTGAATTATACGAACATAGCAAATTATACAAACTCGAACCGCAACCCACACAATTAACTCTAAATGTTAGTGGTGAATTGTAATGTTAGCTAAACTATAACTATATTAACTAATTAACTAGTATATATTTACTTATTTGCAAAAATCAGATAGTTCAATGATTAATCAAAAATCGATTAACGTTTACTTAGATCACAAAAAATTGATCACTTCCTCTCCATTACAATTGATTAATAATAATAAAAAAAAGATTTCATAGTTCATATAAAATTATATAAACTAACAAATCTTATAAATACTCCGAACAAATTTGAAGATGGAGTGTAACTTTTGGAGCCAAAAAATTTGGATGATGCGGCCATTTAAATAAACAGGATTGGTAAGCACTCCAAGAGAAAGTGAAAAAAAGTTTTTTTTCTAGTAATAAAGAAATAAAAAAGAAAACAATGATTACTCAATTAATAAAATGCTTACAAACATAAAGCATGTTATTGAAAATCCATTTATATATTTCAATTTTTTTAAATATAATATTAACTTAAGTATTAAGATGTCTGATTTCCCCTAATTTTAGAGTAAGCTCTATGTGTACACCTTATATCAATATATAGAATGCTTTTAAAATTGTAAATATTATTAAATCACATATAATATTGAGGTGTAATGGCGATATGACGTGCAATTTTGAATTTTGAATGTTTTTGTTTTCATAAATAAAATTTAATAAAATATATATAAATTTGAATTAAAATTAAAATCAAACGAAATATTATCAATATTTAAAAATATATAAAATTAATTATTTAATTTCATTTTTAAAAAAAGTAAATCCATAAAGAGCTAAACCCCAAAATTCAAAACCCCTCTCTTTACAAAACAGTCAGAGTCACAGATAACGAAGGTATCCACATTTTCCCTTTCCTTCACACTCTCCAACTTCGTTTTCTCCGGCCGGCCGGCGGGAGAGAAAAATGGCGAACATGAGGACGGCGATGGATGCAGCATTCTGGGACCTCAACATTTCTACACCGAGAGCCCTAGACGGGACGGCTAGGTCCATTCCAGGGGAGCCTATACCACTTGATAGAAGCACAGCCAGTAGAGCTCTCAGAATCCAACAACTTTCTCTTCTCGGAAATGGCTTTCCTCTCGGAATCATTCCCTCTTATTCTCCAACTTCCCGCAAGGAATTGGGCTCTTTTGCTCTTCAGTCCCTTTTGTTTAAAGCTGCTACTTCTAACTGGTAACTTACTACTCCAATTTTTAACACATTTTCATGTATAGAGAGTTGTTCTATACCAATAGACTGCCATCATATTGTTTTTTTGTGCAATTGGAATCCTTTTCGCTTATTAACGTTTTCGGCAATGTTAAATCCGGTGTAGGGATAAATGTGATATTTAGAAAACCTCTAATTGCAGAGACAAATTATTTTTATCTTGGAATGATATGAACCTGAATTGAGCTTGTTGATTGCTATTGTTGTTCATCTACTGAGGACCTGTGAGGGAATTGGGAGTTTTTTGGTATCGCTGCTTTTTAAGGAAAAAAGTGTTATATGATGACAACATACCTAATGTAATCCCATAGTTGGGGTCTGAGGTTGGCAGAGCGTACATAGACCTTATCCCTTACTTCGTGGGCTCAAGAGGAATATTTTATAGTGACATGGCAGGATGTAAAATATTCTTATCAAATGTAAAAAAAAAAAACAGCTAAGAATATATGGATAAGATTACTTTTGTTTTCCAAATTACTCTGAAGATAGGAAAAGAATGTGTTCTCTTTCTAATAGCATAATATTGGTTCTTGACCTTACTGGTAAGTGACAACACGTCGAAATGCAAATTTTCCAGTGTATTAACTAACTTAACTTGGTAAGGTGACCTTGTACTATACTGGAGATTCTAATCTCTATATCCTCTATTTCTTTGTTAAAGTCTATAACTAAATCTACATCACTTGTCATTTTTTCTTCAGTCTAGAAGTAGCACCTGAAAGCTTATAAGATTGTCCTATATATATTAGTTATTGATTGGTACACTATAATTATAAATCACCCTACAATGTCTCAAGATGTTGTAGTGAATATCAATTAGATTCAAAATGTTGTCTACAATAACTGTGAATTATTCAGGTTATAATGTGTAAAAGATCATGTTTACTACTATAAATGTTTCATGTATAAGTAAAAGTTGAATTGAACATGCACAAAATAGTTGTTGAATACTATTTGTGTAGGTGGCAAAACATTGCTGATCTTGAACTTGAACTACTCAATCTTTTGTATAGTATAATTTTGCAACTGCGCATATTTCTTCAGGAACACCAAACTGTCTAAAATACTAAACAAAATTATATTGACTGAAAAAGGTACCCTTGTTGTTTAAAAATACACAAAGTTCTTATGTCTTTCTTTTGATTGGTCACAAAGTTCATAAACTTGAAATGGATGACCTTTTATCAAAAGACTTTGGGTGGAAAAATGAATGCATAATGCAATGTGCTTGGTGTGGGGAGGCAAAAGACTTTATTTCTGAAGTAGAAAGATTTTCAGCTTATTTTCAAACCAAGTAAGATGATGTGCACATTTTGGAAATAGCAGAGAAATAATATGCTTTTTGCCAAAGTTCTTTATCCATCAGATGCTTTGCTTCAAACCTTTCATGCTTTCGACTATGTTTAGAATATATTGTTATGATCTTCATTTCTTTTATAGCTGAAAGCTGATTGCTTACCTGTGCTTGGATAACCATACTGGTCAAAGAGCCATTAATGACTATTTTGCTCATTCTCCAACCTGCTCTACCCAATTTGTTGCCTTCTCCCTTTCTATTTCAAATTGGTGTTGATACTCCCAGAAGCCCCCTATTTATATACAAGATAGATGAATTGTTTGTTTATGAATTCATCTTCATAGGTGGCTTGGATTCACAGGTCAGTTTCGACCAAAGAAACTGGTATCTGACATCAAAGCTGAGTTGTCCAGTGTGGATGAATGGGAGCTGCCGATACTAAAAGACATTGGCAAGCATTTCTTGGAGAAGTCACTTTATGCCTTTGGTCTGTGCTCACAGCTATCTCTGACACCCTCTTCTTCTCTGTTATTGAGCACGGAAAAGCATGGCGAGAAGAAAGGACGCCGCTTGAGGGCCATGCTCTTTCAAAAGGCAAGGATCTGAAGTCCTTTAACTGTTGGTGCACTGCTATTGGAATGTTATGTTTGTTTCTTTAGATGCTTTATTTATTATCTTTCATTTTCTCTAAGTTAATTAGCTTTTTAGTGCTATCTTCACTTTGATTAGGAGTAGTTTTATATATTCTTAGTAGGATAGTAATTATGGGCTTAAGATTGTAGTATATCTTTAAGGTGTTCAAATTTTCCAGAGAAGATTTAAAGAAATTTAACCTTTATTTTCTCACATTACTATTGATGCACCATATGGCAAGATGTGCTTTAATTTAAAGATGCATTTTGCTCATTAAATGTGCTTCTACTACTAAAGTTGGGACGGCGGTGCTGCATCCACCGTCTTCATCCTATTAACTCATAATTTCATAATACCACTCTTCAAAAACTTATTATGATGTGTGTAATATCTTAGGATACAAATTGCCAAAGTTTTAAACTCATGCCATTTGCCAAATATTCAGTTTTTTGGGCAAGCTTGATGGATTTTCAGCGTAGACATCATATTTGATGCTTTTAGATTCGTAAATGATGCAGACTGATTCTGGCTTGCCGATTTTGGTCTTTTTATTTGATCGTTTAAGCCTGTTTGCGGATCCAGAGTAGGTATATAATATATGTTGGTTGTCTATTTTGTTGATACAGTTTTTCTGTTTTCTTCCTTAGATTTGTGCCCCCTTTAGGACATGCATTCTCGTCCCTTTGCACTCTTAGGCTTTGTCGCATTCTTCGAGTTTTGGACCTAGAAGGCTACTTTACTTCTTATTTACTTTGATGGTGCATTTTTTTTTTTTTTGAGAAAAGTAACAGTTAGTCTATATATATCCACAGGTATACTTTGGTGGTGCATTTCAGCAAATAACAAACATGGTTTTTCCTTGTATAACTAACCTAAAGGATATTTTGCTTAGTTTTCTCACTTTTGTTTAAATGAAATTTTGGAGTCTGTTGCCACTTTGTTGATATTGGAATACTTCAGTAGAGAAATAAATCTGAAATTGCTTCAGCTGGAGGACGATAAGATGGGATCTCAACTCTAAACCAACTCTTAAAGCTAGATGTTTACTTATGCTGTTTAGTTGGGTTATAATTTAACCCCTGTATTTAGCACTGAACAATTTCTTGACTTTGTTAGCTCTCTAGTACTATGAAGCTAACACCTTTTGCTTATGCTCTCTGTGAGCCCTTTTGCTTATTCAGTAATTCTGCATCTGCTTGCTACTTATTTAATGAAATACCTTACTTCATCAAAAAAACAAAAAAAAGGGTCCCCGTTTTATTTCTCCTAGCTCACTTTGGAAAAGAAGAAGAATGTTGCTTAGTAAATTTTGGGGATTCCTGACTTATTAAAGAAATTAAATATGGGACACTATAACATACATGCGTTTGTCATAGCGTGCTCCTCTGTTGTTTAAACTATGTTCCCAGTTTATGAGCATTTACCATTGTGATGTTTGATTCACTATTCTTCTAAATTCATTGCAGCTTCCTGAGCACGACGTTACTTTGGAAGCAGCATGGCCTGAGCTATTCTTAGACCATAAAGGTAGATATTGGGAGGTCCCAGAGTCGGTATCGTTGGACTGTTCATCGCTGGTTTCCGAGGAAGGATTGCGATACCGTTTTGGTTTACATAAGAATGGTGGCCATCCTCGGGCTGTTGATAACATTACTGATGAGCCACCACTCAGTCTGATGCAAGGAATATGTGGAAAAGCAGCCGTTTCTTATGAAAAGAGCAAAGATTTCTGGAGAATCAAGGAAAAAAAAGAGGACATCATTATTGAAACAGACAAGGGACGGATTTATCGCCCTTCGTATGATATTCGTCTTAGAGAGCCTCATGCAGCAGTATCTGGAATTATTGGTAACTTCACTGGCTTACAGAAAATTATAGTGTACTTAAATGAATATAACTTGGTAGCTTCCAGATTCTTTTATGACATGGTTTGCTAAACTACACCAATCTTGTATGAATACAGGATCTGGATCTTAACTTCTAACTGAATGTGAATCATCAGAATCAATTCTCCAGCACTAAGATAAATACCTAGTTTATTCATAAATATAAACTGTTTGAGCTTATTCTTTCCTCAACATGAACTTTGTTGTGGTGCTTCTGCTAGAATCTTGGGATTTCAATTATTTATGTGGAGGAATTTTGTAATCAATGTGGAACACTTTAAGATAATTGTTTCACACCCTTCAACAGTATTATTTTCTTTACTTCGATAAATTTAAATGACTTAATGGGTATGGTTAATTATTCAGCATGTTCCTGGAATATTGAAGAAGCGAACAGTATTTTCCGTTAAAAGCTGACCAACTTTATAATCTTTGGGGAACTGAACTCGTTGGAGTTTCATAGCGCGATTGGTTCTTATGAAATTGGCGGTGTGACAATTTCATGCATATATGATGCTATCCAATGGTGCTACCCCAAAGTCGCAGCACTCACAAAGTAGCTTTACTTGCCTATTTCCTTGTATTGGTTCTTATGGAATTGGTGGTGTGACAATTTTATGCATATATGATGCTACGTTTAAGTCGCAGCACTCACAAAGTAGCTTTACTTGCCTATTCTCTTGTCTAATCATGCATGTACCTCAACTTGTTGCTTAGGGGGAACTCTTGAGGCATGGGTCAACAATGGTAGCAGCAGTTCCTCTGCTTCGAGGCATAGAAGTCCCTTTGGTGTTGATCTATTTGGTTCACTTTGCTATACTTTTCAACATGGTAAATTCAAAGAGTCCTTTGGAGACCTCACAAGGGTAGATGCTCGTCTAGATGTCTCATCTGCTTTAGCGTTAGCCAAACAGGTTTCAAAAGTCTTCAGAAAAGCATCATCTAATAATGCAAGAGACGTGCTCTCTTCACCCAGACTCGAATTTATACTTCAGCAGCAGGTAACTTCCAAATATTTCTTCTGTCACATTGTCTACAAAGGTCACTTGAATGCATCAGCATAGTTATTAGATATCGTTTAAGCTCCTTAGTTTCCGTAACAAGTAGATACATTTTGGGGAAAAACAAGTGGGACTCAGGGTTTGTTTGGTAAATTTTTTCCGATTTTTTCATGTTTGGTTGGTCCGAGATGTTCTGAAAAACATTTCTCTAAGAAAACAAGCTCCTTAAAACTCAGGAAATGACTTCCCTAGAGAAACAACGATATACCCAGGGTAATGCTACAGGTGGGATCTGAGAAGGATAGAGTGTACATAGACCTTACCCCTACCTCTTGGAGGCAGAAAGGCTGTTTCTGAAATGACTTCTCTAGTGCGAGTAGAGAAAACAAGTTCTATTGGCATTCCAAACTCATCGTCCCCCTCCTTTCCCAGCCCTCACACCTGGACTACCCCTTTCCACCCACCTCGCCCCATGGTGTTTTGCTAGATTACATAAAAATGTTCTTAGAAACATCTTTTCCCTACTTTACCAAGAACAGGAAACAAGTTATTTTCCAAGAAAACATTATCCTTCATACCAAACACACCTTGATATTGTACTAACTAGATCTGTTTCATAGGGAACTTAAATCAGTGCTGTTCACCCACTGACCCACTACTTCTTATGGTACTTTATGACTTACAAACTCAACACTTAGCAGGGTGCATATCCAAAGCTGAATCCTTCTTCAATGCTAACTTTGAATGGCAAAACTTTTGTTCCCCCTTTCTTTTGGGTAATCAATGTTTTTGACAATGATTTTTAAATTTTTGTTTGTCCTTCAAATGCAGGTTGCTGGGCCAATTGTGTTCAGAGTAGATTCAAAGTTTTCGCTGAATTCACCAGCTGGCAGGCCTGGCGTACAATTGGAGGATTTTGTATGCAGTTTAAATTACTCATTAAAGCTTCTACAGTCTGGGAAAGTGGTAGCATGGTATTCTCCCAAAAGGAAAGAGGGAATGATTGAGTTACGCCTATTTGAGTTTTAGAGTTGTTTACTTTTATATTGAATGCTTTGTAGTTAGTGTTCTCCTCACTAATACCAAATGTTATTTCTTGGCAAATGACCCTTGCATCTGATTCACAGGCAATTTTGTTCGTTCTGTAGTACTATTCTCCTCACTTTTTAATTTCTCATATGTTAGAATTCCCTTTCTTTAGAGGACCAGAAGATACTGAGCGATAATTACCAGTTTGGCGTTATTAGAGATGTTTCAGAAAATCAAATGTTCCTATTTGTCAATGGTATTACACTACTTGAAAGCATTCTAGATTCTTTAGACATGCTTCAATTTTGGTGATATGAAGTTCAATGAGTAGCAGAGTCTCAAGTAAATAATAAAAAAGAAAGAGAAAGGGTATAGACTATGATTGAGTGATCACTTGCTGGGCATCATACTGCTGAAAGGTTAAGACTTAAAACCTAAAAGTTTGAAATTTTTTACTATATGTGAGGTGTGTGAGGCTCAACAAAAAATTTCCTACTATTATACCAAATTTGGACCGAGGTTAAAATTAGTCACTTGGTGAGCTCCGGCCTTTCACATATAAAGTGGAAGGTTCAAACACCATTAGTAAATTATGTCACAAATATAGAGATTTACTCACTGTCCTTTTTCCTACTTCCATCGACCATTGACATTGATTGACCAAGGTTGAAGAGGACAGAGAATCAGTCTTCTCTTGAGTGTCTAGGTTAACCGCTATGCTTAGGTGAATATGCAGAAACGTATGGTAAAGTTAACAGACATACAACAAAGTACTTTTGGGGTTCCTGAGAAATGGATGAAATTATTTGCAGCAATCATCAGATAAAGACAATATAACTCAATCTCAATACTTTTGCCCGTAAATCATCAGAAAAATATCCACTAAACATATCTCAATATTTTTGTGTTACAAAAGATGAGATTTTACAACACATCCCGCAGTCTCAATGTCTTTTGGCTAAGAACCTGACAAAACTTAGCGCCCTAACATCAATAATAATTCAGATCGGAAAAACTTCATTCAACCAAAGCCAGCAACTCGCTTTCCTTGCAGAAACAATGCCTTGCATCAGTTCCCAAATCCACCTGATAGGTTGAGATGCACATAAGTTCACAAAAATCATTTAATTTGTCAACAACAGACACTAATGCAAGTAGGTACGATGCATAACTTTCAAAATGGAAGTTGACATGCATCAGATAACAACCAATACATAATACATCCTTTAGTTTGACATATTGCCCCAAATCAATGATGAGCAAACTGGATAGACAACTGCACCACAGACCAGACAAAACAAAAAACAATGCAACAACCACTATCTTTGACACTGCAACAGCATTTCACTATTATGACTTACCCAAGCCTGTCTATCATTCAGAGCTAATCAAAACATTAACATGAGTAGGTTAAATATTATTATAACATATTGAAGTGTGTTATAGAAGCTTCTTGTCATCTAGCAACGAGTGAACCTTTGCGAAACTAAGTTCAGTTTGCTAACTTCTATCTGATAACACACCATGTTTGAAACTGAGAGTAATTCATCGGTGTCCAGCCTTATAGAGGCCAACCACCCTATAGACTCCACGCTAACATCAACTGCTTTGACATCCAACAATTCATCATCCTAGATGATGTCTCAACAGGAATCAGAACCAGTGATATTACCAAATCTGAACATGCCAAGCCTAGTTGATGGGGATTAAAAAGATCTAAATGAATAGGGCAACAGTATGCCGTATCCTATAGGATATGATGCCCATGCTTCAACAAGTTTGTCAACGTAAATATTAGTTGAGAATTCTATATGGATTAAACTACCAAGAAGTAGGTAATAAGCAGGTTAGGCCAAGAGCAGTTTTACCCATTAATAACCAAGTTAAGTGAACTATTGATCTTAGATGTTAGTCTTCTTCACTGCAACCTTTACTTTCTCTATATATGAGGAAGCTTAAATCAACATCAATTGTCACACTTGTTCTTTTAGATAAGCTTCCATATTGTCCAGTAAATCACTCTCGAGTAGGAAATAATACGTCCAGTTGCACTTTACTTATGTTTATCAGGCAAGTTCAGTCTTGACAAGTCTCATTTTATCTAATATTCTGTGATCCCCAAAATTGATTAAGACATTAATAATACTAAGGAGAATAAAATAAACCAAACAAGTCTCGATTATTTTGCAGAAGCTGCTGCCTGTCAAAACTAGAAGAGGACATAAATAGCAAGTGTGATTTTATTATCTAAATAAGCACTAGTTCATCAAGAAGAGAATTTGGATCATCTTGGAATGACCAAAAGATGATTATGTATCAGATGGTACTTAGGCATGTCAATAGACACAAATATAGACCAGCTTACAACTAAAGCGCGTACCTCATAAGCATTGATGTCAGAGAAAAGAACCTGCAAAAGAACCATATCATTCATTCAGAAGAAAATATACAAAGGATCAGTAAAGCAAGCCATCATCCTCTCCCCGCCAAGGGATGGAAGGCAGGAAGCAGGGATTAGAAGTAGACGTACAAAGCCCTATGATTTTACAATTCATTCCAAAGAAACTAGTACCAGGAAGCATACAGATAAAATTTTAATTAAAATTAAAAGCTTACTCTTTGATAGACATCCACTAAATCAAAACTTTCAATAGGCTTACCTTCTTCCCCGTCTCTACTTGAGCAACGTCAGAACCAACAGAAAGAACCTAAAATTAACAAAACTAGTCTCAGCCGGTCATCAAAACGATATATAATATAATACCATCATAAGCATCTCCAATCTGTCCAAATGAATAAATAATATGCATATAAGTTAAAACTTACTTCTCCCATAAGATAGCGCTCAAACTTTACTGCCGATTTTGGAAGCAATACTCCACCAGCAGATTTCTGCACACAAACTCTTTCTTTAAGTGAATATTACAGGAATGTATCCATACTGCTGTGTATCTGGCCAGTCTTATATAACAAGAAGCAAAATCAAAATTATCCTATGCTAATGCACATATGTGCCCATAATTGTTGTAGGTCGAATAACTTGCATCAATGGGAATGTCCATCAAACAGACTTCTTTTCTACAATAGCAAGATTAAGTTATGTCTTCACAGCTATGGAACCAAGAATATAAGATCTCCAGGAACATTACAAACAAGAAACAATCATTAAGGGGAATAGGAGGTGGGGAGGACAAACAATGAATGCTCATTGGACTCTAATAGAGCTAATAAATACTAGTATGTTGTACTAATCCTAAAAGTAGAACAAATGAATTGTGCCTGACAATGTAGAGAAAGCTTCAATTTGAAAAAAGATTGTAAAAGATTAAATTACTCATTCTTCCTGAGACCATTGCAAGATGAATCGATATATACATATAACATACTGTACTAGCATGTTTTTCTTTTTCTATCACAACTGAAGCATCACATGTGCGTACATCCACACAATAAACTACTTTAAATTCTCTCAAAGACAACCTATCGCTAACAAACAGCACAAATCCTTAGAACCAGACATAAATATTTCCAGGAAGACTCAAGGAGAACAAAGGGGCAAGCTTTTCAGACAATACCTATTGCAAAACAACCAAGGTCCTTTTCAGCATCTACATAAATTCGAGTTACACAGTCATATCTAGTTGTGAAAACTGTGGTACTCAAATCACTGGTTTCAATAGAACTAAGTTGATAGTGCATAGTCATTTGGTACATGGGATAAGGATAATAATCCCGAGTTAAAATTTGGGATTAACTAAAACCCATGTTAGATTTGAGGTGTTAGCTAATCCCGGAATTATTTTATCTCGCCATTTGTACTCAAACGGTGGGATTACTATTCCATATAGGGATAAAACAATCCTGTAGGATATCCTTGCTTATCTCATCCCGAATACCAAACAAAATTCATAAGTCCATTTTGCACAACACATTCAAAGTACAGTTCAATTAGGTAAACTGGAAAAAAGAGAAACCATGAAGAGACATGTGTGAAAATACCTCAGGCAACTCCTCTAACCGAATCAAAACTCTATCAGCTTGCGGCACAACCTATATTCATCACACAACAAAATCAATATCCATTCTTCATTTTCCTTCTTGAAATAACAATTTAAGTAATTCACTTTGACTTAAAATAAGCATAAAGGTGTCACCTTTGTGGGTTCCCAATTCTTGGAAATGGCATTAATTCTCAAAGAATTTCTTTTCAGACCTGTCCAAAATCCAAAGGGGTAAAAGTAAATAACAAGAAAACATAAAATATCATAAAGAAGGAGATGGGGTTGTGAGATATGTACCAATGGGTGTTTGAGGAGAGAAAGAAGGAAGATTTGTGGAGTGAGAAGTGAAGGGTTTAGCCAATGTAAGAAAGGTAGACGCCATGGATAAGGAGAGAGGAGCAGCAGAGAATAGTGTGTGTAGGTGTTTGGTGACACAGTCCAAAAAGGGCAAATAAAAGGGTGGTGAAGGGTACAATTGTAAATACACATACAAAAGATTATTGTTTCTTCTTCTTCCTTCTAGATTGTTCCATGCTTGGAGCAGTGAAGGGGTAGCATCGAGAATGATAAAGTTATTTTCTTGTAATTTATAAGTTAAATATTTGAATTGCGGAAATGAAGTGCAAGTGAATTATTTGTATCACATCTTCTCCAAACCCTATTAATGAATAATATTTTGTATTATTGAAGGTTTATTTTTAAATGGTAATATTGATATTCATAGACTTAAACAGCATAAAGGTAGGTAGTGTTAGAAAAGTGATATATTCTATCTTCCTCCTCCTCCTTAGTTGAAGTATATTAGTAGTAGTTATTTTTTTCAAATCTATAACAATTGGTATAATGCTTAATTTGAAGAAATGAGTTTTGAATTGTGAATATAAAATTTTAATTTAAGTATTGTCAAAAAAGCTTGAAAACAATAGAAATGACATCATTACAAATTTAAAGAAACACCTCAAAATTTATATATACATATTTGATATTTTTATCTTGACAATTCAAATTTTTAATGAGATTGTTGAAATTTTCTTTGATAAATCAAGTTTTGTCAAATTGTAGATACAAATTTTTGCAACATCACTTTCATATATCTAAAAACTTACAAAAATTAATCAACTTCTAATA
Organism: Solanum etuberosum; assembly: GCA_029582245.1. Lineage (NCBI taxonomy): Eukaryota > Viridiplantae > Streptophyta > Magnoliopsida > Solanales > Solanaceae > Solanum > Solanum etuberosum. The sequence continues at coordinate 8,636 of JAJONR010003455.1, read as the reverse complement.
TAATGATCCCATCACATTCGATCAAGCACTTTTTTCTCTCAACTCAACTCATAATTGCTCTATCAAGTTAACTTATCAAGCCACTAACATTAACATTGCTTTAGGCCACTCATTAGCTGGTTGAGCTTAATTTATTTTCATTTACATCTGATTCACTATAGTAAATTACATTAAAAATTAACTTACTAGAATAATAAAGTGTGTATTAAATCACCTATAACTACTTTGTAGTCAACCATGTTAGTCATCACTATTAACAAACATTCTTATGGATGGAGTGGTGGGTGGGGACAATGAATTTCTCATACTTTTGCTGTAATACAGAAATCAAACAACGGCTACTTGGGACCACCACTGTCTTCCTTTCTCCTTAATCTCTGCAACAAACTCGATCATTTCTATACTTTCTTGCTAATCATCCCTTTTTTATGTTTCCACCAAGAATGAACCCTTTTTCCACTCTCCATACTACACTAACCCTCTCTACAGTGTAATAGGCCAACACCCATCTCAGAAAGTTTCCTCCTTTTTCCCTTTTCTCTTTTTTTTTTTTCAAGTTCACTTTTTTGGGTTCGGAGTGGCTATGAAAATGGTGAAGAAGCTCTGCTGCTTTCAGTATTTTGCTCTTTGGAGTCTCCTCCTGGCTGTTCTTGTTTCCTCCAAGTACCTTGGTAAACTCCCATTCCTTTTTTTTTTGTGGCTATTTTTGGCATTTGGCAATTTTACTTGGAGTGTATTCTGTTTCCAACTATCTAGTCTAAAAAGTTTATGCTCTAAAAAACTCATCTTTGGATGAGTTATCTTCAGAGTCTAAAATAGCTAATTAGTCAGTCCTTGTGAGAACTGTTTTTTGTTTTTACACTGAAGGGATTTGATGAAAAATGTTATATTGGTGAAAAAGGGACTATATGTTGAGGGAGGAAGGGGTGTGGCATTGCAGTTAGGCTCTAGATTCAAGGTTTTGCTTTTGTTGATTTTAGTTAATGTCTTAGCATTACTACACTAATTTCCAGTTGGGTTTTGACTAGTTGATCTCAGTTAATGTATTGGCTTTACTAGACAAATTTCCAATAATGCTTGCTTTCTTGTAGTAAGAAAGGTCTTTGGTGTTGTAAGAATCCATGTCCATAGAAAGAAGATGAAGCTTAAACTAGTACTCTAGTTTCCTAGTGTTGCTATAGTAATATATGAAGCCAAGCCTATATTTGGGTTTGTGGATGTAATGGATACCAATATACACTTGTTCCTATTGAAGCCATATAGATCTTAAGTTGTAACCACTGGTGGAACCAGATTCTTTAAAATTTGGGGGCTGATTCAAATTGCTCATGAATTAAACATATTAAGAAGAAGAAGAAAGTTGGAGGGATACGCTAAGCGTAATTTTCTTTAGAAAAATAAAAATTCTTAGCTATGAAATTAGTAGCAAGAAGTTGCCCTCCCTCAGAACAGAATTGTGTCACAGTCCTGGCTTCATTTAGCACTTACTACAGTTTGCTTACTATATATGATTTTTGGATTACTTTAGTGTTCTTCAAGAAACTTTTACTTGGTAGGCACTGCTCACTCACTCAGACAATACGGTTCTGTCCCCTTCTCCCATATGGAGTCACAGGCTGCCTGATGCTTATCGAGCTTCCTTTTTGTGAATCGACCACGTTCATTTGATTAAATCAAGGACACAATCCGCCTGGCTTTGATGCACTATGTCTTTGTTCCTTCCACAATCTTATTTAGTATATTCAGCATTCTCAAGTTTTCTGATTGTGAATACCTGGCTTTAATCTTTTTTTTATGGCTTGTCTAAAATACTCTGAGATCATTAAGAACACTCGAGGAGGAATGTTGAGCAAATGAAATGGATTTGAATAATAGAGGGTCTACTTAGTTTTTTAGTACCCATGTCCTAAAAGCCACTCAATATGTCTAATTCCTTGCATTGTGACAATTTGAAATAACTGATGAAAATGTAAGCTGGTAGAAGAGCTAGTTAGATAGATAGATTGTTAGTCCACTCTTAGATTCATGCTGGAGAGTCCTTTGTTTACTTCCTGAGTCCTCCATCATTTAGACGTTTCATCCTCTTCTGTCCTTTTGTTTGTCTTCCCTCATGTTCTTAGCTGGAATTTTAAGTGATCCTAGTATTATGAAGCTGAAATACCCACTTATCTAAAAAGTGAAGAAGAAAAGAAGCTAAAGGAAGAATTTACAAGTTCAGTTTTAGACCAAGATCACTAATGCAATACCCAAGTTTACGAGTAAGGAGCCAAAATTGCAATTCCTCTAAGGAATGAACAAGATACATAAGGGCTATGAAATCGATATTTAGAGAAGTCGTATTCTAAAGGAAGAGTTGTAAAGAGGAAAATGAAGAAGAATAGACTCGGCCAGTGTCTGAAGTTTAAGCTTGGAGGGTATTGGTGGCTGTAAGAACTTATCATCTGATATTAGTTAAAAGCAAGGGCTACAACCACATTGCGTCTTTGGATAGATGAAGGAATACAACATGAAATTTTTTAGAAACAAATGACATAAAAAGGGTCAAGTGTCAACTTGTAGATCTGACACCTCCCGATGGGCCTTGAGAGCTGGGGGCGATTAATTACTATATATAACATTGAGTGATCAGTTTCTAGAAACTTAAGTTTCGGAGGAACATCTATAACCTACAGAACTAAATTAGCAGGGAGTTGAACAAATTTTTCTAGCTGAAGTATACTGTTTAATGTTTTCGGACTTCGAAGTAGCATTGTTTTGCAATTGATGATGTTGAAAAAACAATTGAATTTAGTACCCTTTCTTTGAACCAGCACCTCATTATTTACTGTGCTGAATGCTACAGGAAATTCTGCAAATGATCTTGTTGATATCATTAACAAGAACAGAACTGGTCAAAAGCTTCCTCAACTTAGCAACAGTCCTGGACTTGGGTGCATAGCCTTGCAATATGCAGAGGAATGCATGGGGAACTGCAGTTCAAACAACAGTGTAAATTGTCACCCTTCTGAAGATGACTTCACCGAAATTTTTGCTCCAAACTGTGGCGTCGAGCTACCCACTTTTGGAACCATATCTGGCTACATTCTCGGCTGTCAACCAAAGTATCTCGAGCCATTGGAAGCCTTCTCAAATGTACTTGTTCATGACAAAAGAACTCTTTCTCTTTTGAGGAACAAAACTCATACTGAAGTTGGAGTCGGGATTATCAAAGCTCACAAGCACAAAGGACCTTACTTATGGTGCATTTTGTTGAGTAGTAGCCAGAGAAACACCACATTCGTACTTGATGATCTTGGTGAAGGGATTAAGCAGAAGAAAGGATGCTATAGTGGAACCAGCTTCCCTTGCAGCAGAGCTCATAGAGACAAAGGTCTTTTTTCGAACAAAATTGGAATTATGGTTCTGCTCTGTGTCATCTTCTTTCAAGAATTCCTTCTCCAACTTTTCTGATATTACTATATATCTCTACTCAACTAAAATTTTGTCTCTCATTTCGCTGAATCAACCTTGGGCATCCATTCATGATTCATTTTTAAATTTCTCATGACCAGTATTCTTGTTGTATTGCTTTAATCTTCTCTTCTTGCACATCCATTATACCATTCAAAGCACAGGAACTCGCTTGTTATTGACATCGACCTAACCACAGCCAGTAAAGAGGGAACCTGAATATGCGTGACAGTGTGTGCATGTGTTTTATACATCCATTACACTGCACGCAACACATATGACCTTAACATAATTTCTATTGCCATGTTCTGATAAAGATATAAATCCAAGCTTTGAACATTGAGCAAAGAAGTTCAAATCAATACCAGTTGAAGTCCCTACATATGTGCTAATTGCCTTTTCTCTTATGATCCCTATATTCATGCTAGTGAATTTCAGAATACTATACATCTAAATGTTCTGTTTATCATCAATTATAAAAATCCTCTGGTGGGACTTGGACCTAAGTCCTAACATCTCTTGGCCTCCATAAAAGTTATGCAAATTGTCATGTATATGTCACCGAGAGACTTAGAGAAAATATACGACTATGACTCAATCACGAGTAAGTTAAGGTTGCTATATGAATTCACATTGTCCATATCGTTTACGTTTAAGCTCATCTCAACCTCTTAAAATAAATATATATATTTTTGTATGACCAAAAGCAACTATAGAGAAATATGGAGCCACCTGATCACAATGAAATGAAAGATTTGGTGAAGTGCACATACATAGTTGGTCTTACCAAAACCAACAAAAGAAGAGCATAGGCCAGAAGGCACTCAAAGCAGAAACCATTTGGCAAATAATACATACTTTTCAGCATATTTCTTGAAAATATTTGGGGTCACTATTTTTTTTTTCTTTCTTTTTTCCCCACCTAATATTGGTGTCACTGTGCATAGACAAGACGCAATATGTTTGATGACTATTGTGCTTTAGGAAATTTTAGTTTGACTTAATCCAATACACGTACAATTTCTAGCTAATTTACCTCTACTAACCTCAAATTAACACTTGTCCTTTTAAAGAAACTTCTATAAACAGCAAATTAACAATATCATTATAACCCCCACATAGCACCCTTGGGTGTGGGCTAGAACAACGTCTTTAATTGACTTATGAATTTAACATATATACAATTTTGCGCCAAAATAACAAATCAACGCACAATATAATCATTAGTCATGACACACAAAGAGACCAACATGAAACATTGCATGATTCTATTGATTCTTTAATATAATCATTAGTCATGACACACAAAGAGACCAACATGAAACATTGCATGATTCTATTGATTCTTTGCACTTGACTAGGTGAACAACTCAATCGGAAGATAACTTCGATTCACCTGATCAACAGGAACATGACATGCTTATCATGTGTATCAACACTAAAAAGCAAGTTTCTCTTCTATTCAATCTATCTAGCCCCTAAATAAAAATTTAGAAAAGAGGAAAAAAATACCTAATATTCAAAAGAACAGATTTTTAATTATTTATTTTTTGACAAAGAAAAAGTTGGTGGACGAATGTTTGCTTTAGATTTGGCTGCATATTTGAGTCCTTTAATTTATCCACACATTAATTTTTATTTTGAAAGAGATTCTTTGACTGCGTGCATGACAAGTAAATATATTTAGTAGAATTAGTACTAAAGACAATATCGGGAAAAGTTGCTACTTTTTATTTTGTTGGATTGGATCAACTATATTTATGTTGTTTATTTCTCTAAATCATGAAACAAGTGACCTCAAAATTTACCTGAAAAAATATTCTTCTTCTACTACTACAAGTATTAATCTTTCTTAAAGCATCTTCTTGTTGCCCCCTTGCTTTATTTTTGTTTGATCAACTGTTTTTTTCTTTTGTTCTCGTCTCTTTTTCCCCTTTTTCACACAAGTATATGAGCTATTGTACCAACTAAAAAAGCAATATTCATGTTAGGAAATATTCCAATATATTTTCTTGGAAACATGACTTGTCTTTGTAATTTTAACGAGGATTTCTTGTAAAAATGTTGGATAAGGTTGCATATAATAGACCCTTGTGGTCTGGTCTTTTCCCAAATTCTACGCATATCAGACTACTAACTTCTGTTTTTTTACTTGTATGCAATTATGCATTTGTTAAAAATAGGATAGAAACGTCAAGCATTTACCACGAATTCTATAATATTTTAATTTTAATAAAGACAACTCACAACAACAATTAATAATAACTACAACTATATCTCAATTAGAAGCAAGTTGCGTTTGTTGTATGAATTATCAATATTCATGTCGCTCCATTTGAGCTGTTGATCATATTATAACTCCACTTAATCTAAAAGTTCAATAGGAGTAACATGAGACTAGAGAAAGATTTAAGTATCAAATTTAATTTTTCAATAGTTGTATCATAGAATATAATTTTAGATAAAATATTTGCAAGTTTTCTTTTCTTTGGTAAAATAGTTGAAGAGAGCAATTGAGGCAAACGGCGCAGGTACAAGTGTTTAAATTGTTCTCCTAATTAAGGTGAATAGTCAAAGAAGTATATATCAACCAACATGGTTGTGGTGTCACTGGCCCGGATTGCTTCATCTTTAACTAGATGTCTCGAGTTCGAATCTAAGGTATGAAAAAGAAAATCATGTTCATGTTGGGAGCGTCATCCCCAAATGAGCCCTACGGTGTGTGATCTGAATTTAGTCAAAACTCTAATATAGACTACGAACATCGAATGAGGAAAAAAAAAGTATATATTACACATATTGGATGACATAATTTGTTGAAGAAGTTTGGTGGTCAATGAATTTCCATGTATAAATATAAATAATAGGAAGAGTATAATCTTAAAACACGTACATGTCATTACCTAGTAAGATAGGAGAAAATATGTGTGCATGACAGGGCACGTCAAAGAATCCTAGTTTGAAATCTTAATTATTAAATGATAAGGACTTTGGGACAAAACTAATTGATATATAACCTAATATTGGAGAATTCACCTCACATGTTTGCACAACTATTTCGTACATACATACGTTGACAAAAGAATGTCAAAACTATAAACAACTTGCTGCCAAAGAGAATAGTTTTCATACCTTGTGCTTCTCAAGTCAAAGTCCTCCCAATTTAAACATTTACCGCCGTTTAATCATAGATTTTAAAGTTAAAATTTGAGTGTATTTTACTTGAAACAAATGTGAATCACGAAACTCTCAAAATCTAGTCTAAGCCGTTTTTGGAAACGTAAAATATTTAAAGACAATGATTAAATAGATGTTTGAAGATAAATTTTCAAAATTTATGACCAAACGCTAGCTTAATTAATGTGTATTATGCATGTAATTTAATATGTTACGGGTTAGTTCTTGCTATTACCATTTAAATAATTTGATTATGTAAAAATACTTTTTACACGCTTGTTGAATACCATACTTGAAATGAAGAAATATTGTATCGTAATGCTACTTCATATCCACTAATTTAAAATTATAGATCTTTCTCTACCCACAACTAAACATGTTCAATCTCTCTCTATATATATATATATAAAGCTGAATGTTAAACATGCTGATGTGGCGTTTTCTAAGGCCAAGAAACCTATTTTTCTATTTTTTCTTTTTTTTAAATGTTTTTCCTATCAAATAAAATAAATATTTTTCACCATCTAACTGAAAGCAATTACCACATATTCATTGCTTAATTTAAAGCGGTACATCATAGGTTATAACAGCCCTTTGCTTTCTTCTTTGTAACAACCCAATTATGACATGTCTTTTGGCCTTCTCCTCAATCCAATTAAAACATTTACCTGCTTAATTATCATATTCTACCGTTTTATTTTTTCTTCAATTAACAATGATTTATTGTATTAAATAGTAATATTTAACTGTCCATTTTTTAATTAAGACTGAGTAGTATTTAATTGTGTATATATATTTTGAAAATCAGAAAGTGCATAAATTCGTAAGGTCACTATTCAAAATTCAAATTCATAACAACATTCTTCGTCTTGCTAAATTTTTTAGATTTTTATTGTGCAAGTCAATCTCAGATCAAGGAAGAGTGATTTTGCTCGACGAAGAATGATTTTGTTCCGTATTTAACAAAAGAAGAGGAGAATGGGCCAAGAAGCTCTTCAAAGATCAGAAATTCAACCAAAACTTCCACATTTTTTTTTAGTGAAATAGGACTTATGGATTATTTTTGTACTCTTTGAATATTTCAGAAACATGAAAAAATGAATTTCATGTGGTTGTGATGATTTTGGTTATTTTTTGTTTCAATTCAAGTACAAGTAATTTCAAGGTAGTTTTTGAAGTAGGTTATAGACAAAAATTTAATATTGATATTTACATGCCTAAATGTTTAGACGTTATTCTTATGATAGCTCTTTTCTCCTTTTCAATAAATTTATAGAACGCAGTTCTTATGCATCTTTTTTTTTATATATAATTTTGGTACAAACATAGTTCTTATGCTTAGTAGCATGTTAGTTAAACCTTTTGTTTAGATATATAAATTTATGAAGTTAGGCGTGACAAAGAAATCTATATACATTTCGTTATTTTTTAATCTTTATCTTTGTAATTACTGAATTGTTAGCTATGATTTATTTTTCTCCTCCTCTTTTAGTTTTAATATGTTTCTTTGCATGTGTAAGTTAGTTTTAATGTGTAAAGTTTTATGCTTGATTAGACTTTCTTATCAGTGGAAAGTTGGAGAATTTGGAGCTCACGCTCCTTTCTTATTTGACAATTGTTAATTCGTTTGTTGCAAGAATAAGGTGGAATATCTAGGATCGAAGTTGAAATTAATTTATAGTCTATTTATTTGAGATATAAATTTAGGTAGGATTATAATTTCGAAATAACTTTATCCGCAAACCAAACAATTCTTCAAGGACTATGGTGGGAGCATGATGTATTGATCCAATCTCCTTCTTTAAAAGGCATTTCACAATACAAATTAGCTAATGCGTGGACGGATATCTATAATTTCTTGAATAAATATCTTTTGAATATTGAATAATTTATTTAAAAATGACTACAAGCAGAAATTATTATTGTGATCACTAAATCTACATCTTATTTCCATTAACACAACTTTGATTTAGTTGTTATATCAATTTCCGGACTTCCATTTTCTTTTT
>JAJONR010003454.1:0-55725 GCA_029582245.1 Solanum etuberosum | reverse complement strand
TGCAGGATAGAGTAAAACTGAACAATATAAACATAACTGAACAAAGCATATAACTGAGCAATGATATAAGATAAGCATGATACTATACTGGAAATACTAAATATGAACTAACTGAATGCAATGAACAAGTTTATAACATGCTGAGACTGAAATCTGACTGTAACGGATAACATGGTCAATGCAATAGAATCTGACTGTGAGGGAGCTACTAACAACCAACATAAAACCACATGAGCTAAATGTGGAGTCCGATGTATACGCCCCATCGAGAGGACCCAATATACCCTGCCAGAGGTATAGAGGCATGAATGGCGTCATCACTAAAATGATGCCCACAGAGGGGACTTACATCATACGGGGCACGTAGTTCTGGGACTATTCGAGTATGTTGAACCCTAGTCCAACTCGGTATTAAGTCTACTCCCAACTGATTATGTAAATAACACATTATGACTGAATTTCTGTAATACTGGATAACTCAAAATACTGACATGCAACATCTGAGAATGCAACATTAATGTACTGATAATGAAACATTTGTAACTGGGGCATGTATATCTGAATATAACTGACCTAGCATGTGTAATTCATGAACTAAACGAATCTACACAACTAGGGTTCTGAATTTCATACAAGAACTGAAGCAATAACATAATAATCTGATTTGGATCATTCTAGCAGCTAAAACCCAATAATTTCAAACATTCAAGTAACCCTAGGTCTAGATAATATCAAGGAAATCAAGATTCTGACTGAATTCTAGGGAACTAATGGGCGAAAGGAACCCACTAGTGAAATCCCACATACCTGGTGATGAAATCCACGGAGAAATCTTTTGATTTAAGGGCTGGAATGGATGAAACCTTGCTGCGTTCTTGGACTCAGGCTGGTCGACTCTTTCTCCTCTTTACATTATAATCTTCTAAGTTTTTGGTGAATGATCTAACTAGGGTAAGTTCTAATTGTGTTTCTAGGCTAAAACTGACCAAAACTACGTAGTTTAGGGGTCCAACGCATAAGGAAAATACCAAAAGACACCTGACTTAACTGATGTCGGGACCAACCGACGAGCCAGACCGACGGACTGTGGCTGGACCAACGGTCCGTGCTGGTCATCCGTCGAATGGCATCTGGGGCTCGGACCTGAAGGCCACGATCCACGTACCTGGACATATCTCCCTCATACGATTTTGACTTTCCTTATCTAGACAGCCCAACTTCAAATGGGCATATCTCCTTCATACAAACTCAAAAATGGCCAAACTCGGTGGCGTTGGAAAGATAATTCAAAGATCTTTTCTACGGTATCTTGTATCATACCTAACTCATCTTGATCTAGGAGTTATGGTCGTTTGAAGTTGACCCAAAAATCATACTTAGCTTAACTTTGTCAAACTTTCCAAATTTGATTATTTCCAAAAACGGTTTCCTTCTAATTCTAGTTCTTTCAAATAGAGAGGTGTTACAATATCTCCCCCTTGGGAACATTCATCCTCGAATGAGACTACTCTTAGAAGGCTAAGGGTGTAACATCTAACATCTAGCTCAAACACCCAACTAGATACATGCTGCCTGCGAGACCTTGGTAAACCTGTGATGAAATCCATATTGATCATCTCCCACTTCCATTCCAGAAGTTCTATACTCTGAGCCATACCACCGGTCCTTTGGTGCTCTACTTTAACTTGTTGGTAATTTGGGCATTAGCAACAAACTCAGCAATACCTTTCTTCATACTATTCCACCAATACACTTCTCTCAGGTCACGATACATCTTTGTGGAACCCGGATGGATAGAATATCTGGAGCTATGAGCTTCCTCCATAATCCTTTCTTGAAGTTCATCCACCCTTGGTACACACAATCTACCTTGATACCTAAATACATCATCTTCCCCTTGTTCAAAAGTCATTACTTGTTGCTTATGAACATTTGCCTTCAATTCAAGCAAAATAGGATCTTGGTCTTGCTTCTCTTTCACTTCTGACACTAATGATGATTCAGCCCCATTCATCACCACTACTCCTCATTCGTCGGAATCCCTTAATCGAACTCCTAATCACGCTAGTCTATGCACCTCTTTTGCTAACTCTTTCTTATCTTCCTCAAAATGGGCGGTACTACCCATAGACAATCTACTCAAGGTATCAGCAACAACATTAGCCTTACCTGGGTGATAAAGAAGCAATTCTAACCACTTTCTCTGTTTGATATTCTGCTCTTTCTGACTAAACACATACTGAAGACTCTTGTGATCGGTGAACACATCTACATGAACACCATACAGATAATGAAGCCATATTTTCAAAACAAATACTACGGCAGCCAACTCTAGATCATGGGTTGGGTAGTTCTTCTCGTGAACCTTAAGCTGTCTGGAGGCATAAGCTATAACTTTTCCATTCTACATTAACACACAACCCAAACCAACTCTAGACGCATCACAATATACAACAAAGCCTTGCTTACCCTCTGGTAAGGTCAATACTTGGGTAGTAGTCAACCTCTATTTCAATTCCTGAAAGCTTTTCTCACAAGCTTCAGACCATTGAAACTTCACTATTTTCTGAGTCAACTTAGTCAGAGGAGATGAAATAGATGAAAATCCCTCGATGAACTTTCTATAATATCCAGCCAACCCCAAGAAACTTCTAATATCATTTGGAGATGTGGGTCTAGGCCAATTCTACACTGCCTCTATTTTCTAAGTATCAACTCTAATTCCATCATCGGAAACAATGTGTCCTAGGAATGCCACAGACTCAAGCCAGAACTCACACTTAGAAAACTTAGCATATAACTCCTTATCCTTTAGAGTTTGGAGAACTATTCTGAGATGGCTAGCATGATCTTCTTCATTTCTCGAATAGATTAGAATGTCATCAATGAACACGATAAGAAACATATCTAAATAAGGTTTGAATACTCTATTCATAAGGTCCATGAACGCTGCAGGTGCATTGGTTAAACCGAACGACATGACTAGAAACTCATAATGACCATAACGGGTCCTGAATGTTATCTTTGGAATATCACATTCCCTTACTTTTAACTGATGTTAGACTGATCTGAGGTCTATCTAAGAAAAATAAGTGGCACCCTGAAGCTGATCGAAAAGATCATCAATTCTCGGAAGAGGATACTTATTCTTGATAGTAACCTTATTCAACTGACGGTAATCTATACACATTCTAAGAGAACCATCTTTCTTTCTCATAAATAAGATCGGAGCGCCCCAAGGTGAGACACTTGGTCGAATGAAACCTTTCTCTAGGAGATCTTTCAACTGCTTTTTTAACTCCTTCAACACTATTGGTGCCATTCTATATGACGGAATAGATATAGGACGAATATCAGGAAGAATATCTATACCGAAGTCTAATTCTCAGGAGGGAGGGACTCTGAGAAGATCATCTGAAAAGACTTCTGGAAACTCTTTTACTACTGAAACTGACTGGATAGGTAGTATCTCAACACTAGAATCATTAACTCGGACTAAGTGACAGACACACCCCTTGGAAACTAACTTCCTCGCCTTAAGGTACGAAATAAAACGACCCTTAGAAACTGCTAAACTACTCTTCCACTCTATAACTGGTTCACTAGGAAACTGGAACTTGACTACTCGAGTTCCATAATCTATTGATGCATAACAGGCATGGAGCCAGTCCATACCTAGAATGACATCAAAATCTACCATATCTAACTCAACTAAGTCAGCCATGGTGCTCTTGTGATTGACAGAAATGGTACAATCATGATAGACTCTCTCTGCTAGAATAGATTCACCAACAGGTCTAGAGACACTGAACGGCTCAAGAAGTTGCTCAGGAAGAACATCAAAATTCATCGCAACATAAGGAGTTACAAAAGATAAATTCACCCCTAGATCTAGCAAAGCATAAACATCAAAGTTAAAGAATTGGATCATACCAGTGACAACATCTGGCGAATCCTCTTGCTCTTGGCGACTATAAAGACGGTTTGCTCCTCCGCCTGCCCCTGAAGTAGCTCCTCTAGATGCAGCTCTGTTTGGTGGAGCAACTGAAGAAGACTGGGCTCTATTGCCCCCATTACCATTACCCTGCCTATTCTTAGGACACTCTCTAATAAAATGACCGCTCTGACTATACTTGAAACATCCAGTGGAGCCATCACGACACATCCCTAAGTGGTTCCTACCACACTTAGCACACGCAGGAGGCTTACTACCCCCTTGTGCCATACTACCTTGAGAATGGGCATGTCTAGCTCTGAAACCCTGTGAATTATCACTATTGTACTCACCTTTGTTCTTTGGTGTTGGTGCACTAGCAGATGATGGAGCAGGTCCCTTTTGTTTCTGTTGGAAGGAAGACAGGTTCACATTACTCTTTTGCTGCCCAGACTCGTTCCCTGATGTCTTAGCCCTCTTATTCTTAAGCTCTTCTCTATCCCTCAGCTTGTCCTCCTCAACCTGTTGCACATGGATCATTAGCCTTGGTATGTCCATATCTCCTATCAGCATAGCTGCCTTGCCTTCCTTACTTGACAGATGAGACAACCCAGCAACGAATAAACTCATCATGCTCCTTATGTCAGCAACCATCTCCGGAGCATAGCGGGAAAGTTGTGTGAACTTCAGACTGTACTTATGAACACTCATAGATTCCTACTTAAGAGTAAGGAATTCTCGTACCTTTGCTTCTCACGGGGAAAGAAACGCCCCATGAAAGCCTCCTCAAACAAAGCCCAATTCACAAGTGGTACACCCTCATCTCTATTATTTTTCCACTGATCAAACCAGATCCTAGCAACACTCTTCAGTTGATATGCAGCTAGTTCAACTCGTTCAGCTTCAGCAACATGCATATTCTCAAAAACCTTCTGAAGCTCTTCAACAAAGCTTTATAGATCCTCAGTGACACTTGAACCAGTGAATCTTGGAGGATTCATCCTTAGGAACTCACGGACCCTCGAAGTATCAGCCACTTCCTGACAATTCTCTCTCTTTTGCCCAGCTTGGTTGGTCACAACTTGGCTCAACATCAGGATGGCCTCACGATACTCGGCATTGGTGACCTCTCCTTGGGGTTGCACTTCTGGTGCATTAGGTACCCGTTGTTCCTCAACATTCCTTCTAGCCGGATGAACTCGGACAGCTCTTCGTGGAGGCATGACCAGAAAGACACGTGGAAGCACAAGTTAGAAAGAAACTTTTATAAAGGTACACTCTATCGCACGAAATGAATATGAAGGAAGTGACATAGTTCCTAAATGTTGCAGCCTCCTAATTATAGATGTGGCGCTCTTCACACCGATAACTAGGACTCTACAGACACGGCTTCATAGACTCCCTAGGACTCTTGAACTCTGTGCTGTGATACCAAGTTTGTCACGCCCCAAGCCTACACCCTGGGCGGGACTGGCACTCGAGAACCATTGCTGGCCCCAAGCGAACCCTTAGCCTGGCTTACTACTCAGCGGAAGATTTACTCATGATAAGATACTTTAAAAAGTAAACTGAACTGCTTAATAGATAACTTAGAATGTATTAAATAACATTCAACTTAGCTAAAGTGGCAACTCAAGATTCAACATAAGCCAATAACAAGGTAGTGACAAATGAACTAACTAACTGTCTATCTATGAAGCCTCTAAAATTGGGAGGGATGTCGGGACAAGACCCCCGATCATCCTAACAAATGAGAACTACTGAAGCAATGTAAATACGGATCTTCCAAAAAGCAAGGAGGCTCACCACAAGACTCTGAAAGCTCAATTGGATCAACGAAGTGCTGGATGCTGATCCTGGTTACCTATATCTGCATCATAACAACGATGCAGGCCAAATGGCGTTAGTACATTGAATGTACGAGCATGCGAGGGGAATACTAAAATAAGACATAAGATTGAAAGGAACTGAAAGAACAAACCTGGCTCAACTCAACTTAATTCATTTCAATATAAAGAAATAATATGGATGCAATATAAAGAAAAGCTTTTAAAACAATGCAAAGATACAATATAAACTCTGTTTGTAAATAAAAATACAAATAACTCTGTGTATATCAGAATACAAATAATAAATGTGGGAGTTTCTCTAACCGACAACCATCACTTAAGAGCTATGTGATGATACAGTGTTTTGCCTCACGCTGCCAGGGCCGTCCTATACCTTGCCAAGGGCATAGAACCTAACTATTACGTGGATCCACTCGTCTATACTAAAAAACACTAAGGAATCATCTAAAAAGTATGATCCTTTTCAACCCTTGATGGCTACATGGTTTATGGTGGCTGGGAGTTGTCTGAACTCTCCCCATATCGGTGCTCAATACTACTCCCAAAAGATACTAGCTCATATGTTTAAAAACATAACTTCTTTTTGTGGTTTGAGATTATTGTTCAAAACTTAGCTCAAAGGCTCTCTTGGAAATCAAAGTTTCCTTTCTTGTTTAAATGTGAAAACATTTACTCTTTGGGAATACATAGTCCCGATATACTCTTTTGAAGAAACGAATTCCAACTCTTTACTCTTTACTCTTTACTCAACTCAAATATCAAGTCTTAAAACAAAGTTAAAACATTTGTAAAGACTTTCTGAAAACTCTATGAACTTCTCTTGACTTGACTCTTAACTTTCCTTGAATTGAATTATGGATTCAAGCCTCATGATCTCATGTTATGGATTATTTCATGTTTTTTAGACATACCTTGGAGGGTAGAAATAAACTAGAAAACTTAGGTACGTTGTTAGGGAACTCAAACAGAAAGAAGTGGGAAAAGGTAGATGACCTGGCGTCCCTGGCGCTCTGAGTGGCGCCGAGCGCCAGAGCTGAAACTTCAGAAGCAGAGTTGGGGCACACTGGCTGGCGTGGCTCCCCATGGCCCTAACTTTAGACACTGAAGTGGGGCGCACTGGCTGGCGCAGCGACCCACCCCTATTCCCAGAATTCTGATGATTTTTCTTGGTCGTTTTTCAACTCTAAACCCTCCAGATTCAATTGGTTCCTTCCCCAAACACTTAGATTCGAATACATAGTAAAAATATGCAAGAATCTACTCAAAACGACACCTAATTTCATGAATTTAACTCAAGAACTTCTCAACAACTTCAACAATCAAGAACCCAATAGAAACTTCAAAGACATCTATCAAGAACTCAATTTCTATACTTTCAAGAATGTAAATTAGCTGAAATAAATCATGATTGGCGCGTGGGTGAACAAACCCAACGCTATGTAATCTCACATCCTTGTAGGGATTAACCCTTGGCGAAATCCACAAGCAAATCTTTAAGAACTTGGCGATTTCTTGCTTCTTCTTTTCTTTTCTCCTCTTCTTTTCTCTTCTCTCAAAACCCTAACTTATTTTCAATAGCGTAAACTGAACCAAATCAGTTTTAGACCCCAACTTAATTACCAAAAATGAAATTAAATAATAGGTTAGTGAAAAGACCAAAGTACCCTTCTAAAATCCGATTTTGACTTTCCTTATCTAGACAGCCCAACTTCAAATGGGAATATCTCCCTCATACAAACTCGAAAATGGCCAAACTCGGTAGCGTTGGAAAGATAATTCAAAGATCTTTCCTATGGTATCTTATAGCAAACCTAAATTATCCTGAGCTAGGAGTTATGGTCGTTTGAAGTTGACCCAAAACTCATACTTATCTTAACTTTGTCAAACTTTCCAAATTTGATTATTTTCAAAAACGGTTTCCTTCTAATTCTAGTTCTTTCTAGTTCTTTCGAATAGCGGGGTGTTAAAAAAATAATTTGAAAAGTATGTATTTAATCATGACTTCATGAGGGTAAAACATATATAAAATTTTATTTTATTTTTATATGTCAAAAGTGATAAGTATAAATGAAAATCTATTTTAAAAATAACTGACAAGTAAAAGTGAACGGAGAGAGTAAATTTTATGAGGTTTCAATGAAAATTTTGACTATTAAAGGTTGAAAATAATTTGAGTGTTTGTTGGCTTGACACAATGATATAAAATTAAGAGTTAATGTCTGCGATATAAAGTTTAAGTAACAAAAAACCCCACAAACATTTTTTTTTATGTTGCCTTGCCTTCTTCTTCTTCTTCTCCAAATTGTATGCAAGACCATGTTAGTGAAAATATGATTGAAATTTTAAAATACAATGAAGAAAACAAAATATCTTTATGTTGAGGCATAGATATTTTCTCTTTGTAAAGAGATTCAAGTTTACTATAATAGGGATGTTTATCAGGTTTGATTGAATGTTTGTATTTAATAGTTCAGTTTATCGATTATGATTTCTTAAATATACTAATCCACTAACCTAATCAATTAGATTTTGATTGGTTCGATATGATTTAACGTCTTATTGATTGATTTATCGGCTAATCAACAAAGTATATGTAAAGAAAAATTAATATTTATTTTTTTACCACACCATCAAACCAATATTCATAAGAGCAACATCTCTTAGGAACCTATAAGACACAAGCATTAGCAAAATTTCATATTAATTTTTTCCGATCCCTTCTGACTAATTGCTGGAGAATCTTCAACATACAAATTCAAAGCTGTATTTACGTCACAACAATATGTACATGAACAAATGTATTATCTTATTGTTAGGTCCATAACTAGTGCACCAATAATAAGTCTAATTCCTTGAGAGATTAATAAACTAGTTAACCATGAGAGAGTCTATACATACGTGAAGATCTTCCCTTTTTTGGTAACAAAATATTAGATATAGAAATATCAAATAGTTTCAGTTTTTATATTGAACATTAAGTAATAGATTAAAAATTGATGCAAGCAAATAGTTCATGCAACCCTCTTTTTTTTCTTTTTTCTTTTTTTTAATAAGGTCATATATATATCATAAATATTAGTTTATTCGAATACAAGAATTGGACATTGAGCCTTAACCTCAAGAAGCAAAATAAACAATGTAATATAGAAGCAGAAGGGGGTTATTACCTTATCCCAAAGCCCATAGAAAAGGTACTATGACCAAAAAAAAGATTCTACTAGGCTCCTTAAAAGCTCAAAGATCTTAACTCATACCTTTTATTTTATTCCTGATTCAGAATTTAGTCTTATCAGATTTTTTCATCAAGAGTTCTGGCTTTTTCAACCGGACAAACTTCTAGGGAATAAAATGACTTTCCCCTATTAAATTTATATGCGGTCCTAACCTTGCTTTCATTTATCAATAGGGTCCTGCCCTGGTCGGTCACTTTTCTGGGCCGGAAACGATAAGTGGAAGTCATAAAAAAGAAATGTTTCTCTTCGCACCTCAAATAATTTTCCTTAACAGTTCATGCAACATATTATAATATCAATATGTACATTTTAAAATTTTAATAATTGATATTAATGGGTTAACGACCAAATAATTATGGAAAATGAGTAAATCATAATACACACAATCAATACGCTAATAAATCCATTTTGCAATTAAATTATTGGTTATGATTCAATTTTGAATCTTCTTGTCCAGCTTGCCTCACTCCAAGGGGAATTGAATCCACATCAAGCATGATGGTTTCTACTTTGCTACTAATTCAATTGCTCTATTTAGTTATATATGGATTCCAACTAAATTTAATAAATTTTCAATATAAATATAGGGTTGAGGCAAAAGTTGTTGGATTCCTGAGAATCCTCCATTAAATATCCTGAATTCGCTCCTACACGATAACGTTGTATAATTTAATAGACTATGAATAAAACATTAAGTCCAAAACTGCAGAAAAAATATGAATTTATTCATTCAACAAATAAAACCCTCTTTTTCATGTACTCTAGCTATGATATTTTTTCACATTTCATCACAAAGGTAAGATTGATTACAAACTATTTATAGATGTGGTGACATGGTCTATTCAGGGGGAGTTTCCATGGTATATATTATGTGTAGACGACATAGTATTGGTAGATGATACACGGGACAGAGTTAATATTAGGTTGGAGGTTTGGTGAAAATCTTTGGATTCAAAGGACTCAGGTTGAGCAAGACCAAAATGAAATATTTGGAGTGCAGATTCAACATTGTGTTGAATGAAGTAGACGTAGAAGTAAGGCTTGCCCCACAGACTATCCCCAAGAGGGAAAGTTCTAAGTATTTTAGGTCCGTAATTTAGGGTAGTAAAGACATCGATGATGATGTCACACATGGCACATCACATTGGGGTGTCATGGATGAAATGAAGACTTGCTTCTAGAGTCTAATATGATAAAAAGATACCACATAACCTTAAAGATAAATTATATAGAGTGGTGGTTAGAAGGTTCATGTAGTATGGGATGGAGTGATAGTGTAATGACCCTCTTGGTCATTTTTTCTATCTTTTAGTGTTTTCGACATTAAGAGATATCCTATAGCTTCTCCAAGACATTTATGACTTGTTGGGACTAACATGATGACCACCAGACAGTTCATTTGGGTTTTTATGCAAGTTTTTATGTTTAGGAGCACCTAAAGTTTAGATGTTTGACTTTGATCAAAACTTCAAGTAAACAACCCCCCAAATGTGATTCTAATGGTCCCATTAGCTTCGAAATGTTGAATTTGGTCTAGAAGGACCTTTGGTTCGAGTCCTGAGGCTTCCAGACTCATTTCAAGCTATCTTGTTATTTTAGCTAAAATGGAGCTTGGATTTATAGACCCACTTTTTTCAAGATGATATCTATTGTAAGTTTCAGTAGTTCCATTGAGTCCAAAATATCATTTCTAGTTGGATTACATTTTTGTTAGCTTTGATTGACCCTGATCGAATTTTGAAGGTCCGTTCGAGACTTGGGATTTTAATCCTAAGTAGTTGATGCACCAACTACTGGTGTAGACGCTCCCGCAGAGCAGGGATCTCTTCGATGGAGCCACTCCTGCGGAAGCTCACGATGTCATCAGACCTCACTCCTATAGAGCTTGGTCGCTTCAATGACCTCATGCCTGTGGAGTAGGGTCTGCTCCTACAGAGCTGACTGGTACTGTTGACCATCACCCCTGTGGAGCTTTATCCTTCAGTGCAACACTACTCCTACAGATCTTGGTCCAATAGTGCTACGTCACTGGCAGTTTTATCTTTCTTTTCTCTTCATTATTTCATTGAAAGGGAAAAGATTTGGAACTTGGGTTTAAGGCGATTTCAGTGGATTTTCTTGAGTATGTGCTAGGTTGAGCTTAGGAGCCTTATTGGGATCATTTTGAAAGCTTCAAAAATCATAAGTCTCATAATTTCTTCGTTTTTAGCATAAATTTTGTATTCTTGAGCTAGATTAATCCTTAGGTTGTTTTAGCTTTGATTAAGCTCAGATTGTCTCTATTTTTTGGGGCACAAATTCCTTGAGCTTGTGTGGATTTGTTGATAGAGTCAATTCGGTGATTCCATGTATGGGTCCTAGAGCCTATTTTAACCTGATTTTGGGCCCGAGTCACTTTGTTGCATTATGGGTATCATTTTTGCTTGTATTGACGCGTAGATTGCTTATTTAGTATGACATCGTCTGGAGGATTCTCAGAGTGGAAAAGCTCCCCTTTAGTAGATTAAGAGCTCACATCTTCAACTTTGAGGTAGGCTACAACTTATTGACCTTAGACTTAGCTCGTTAATTATTCTAGGATTATAAATTACAAGTTTCTAGATTAGGTTAGCTAGTATCAATCTCATTGATATCCATATTACTTTGTTAGCCTTTTTGGGGTGTATTCGGGAATAATATTGTTTATTCTTACCTTTATTATTATTGTTTCTCCCGTGATCTAGTTATAAGTTGAAATGGCCTTGTTACTTGCATAGTTAGGGACTTAGCTTAGGTTTTTTCTAGAGTGTGCCTTAGACTTTATCCTTGATGGCTCGTATGACTCAGATTTAGGTTAGATGTGACCCTTCAAGTTACAGTTTGACCCTCTAAAACCCTTTTTGATATTGGTACTAGCTTCTTGGGGATTTTTTGGTACTTGGTCTTGCCTTAGATGGTTAGTTCTACTCTGTGTGTGATTGGATCCTTCAATGTAAGATTCTGAAAAGGATTGGCTCTTATGTGATGGACTTCTAATGTAAATCGGGAGGAACTAGCTATTTTGATGTAAGATTCCGAGAGAAGTTGGTTTCTCAATGTTCATTCTGATGTAAGATTCCGAATTTGATTAGCTATTTTGATGTATGATTTCAAAATTGACTAGTTATTCCGATGTAAGATTCTGAAAGATGCTTAGTCTTGTTGTGGATTTTCAATGTAAGATTCAGGGAGAATGTAGGTTCTTAGTGTTCATTCCGATGTAAGATTTCAAAATTGACTAGATATTTTGATGCGAGATTCCGGGAGATGCTTCGTCTTATTGTGGCATTCTGATGTAAAGTTTTAGGAAGGACTAACTATTCTGATGTAAGATTATGGAAGAAGCTAGCTTCGTGTAGTTATCTCAATGTAATATTTTAGGAATGACCATTTCTTCCGATGTAATATTTTGGAAGAGGCTGACCTTTGTTGTAGTAATCCTGTAGTAAGATTCCATACCTTCTTCGCAACTATTCTAAAGTCAGATTCCAGGTGGTCTTTGCTTGAGTTTATGGTTGATGTTCTTGCCTGTTCTTGTTACTTTCCTTCCTTAATATTAACTTTTGTATGTACTCTTTGGGCTTATGGGGGTCTGGTCAGATTTATTACCTATTGTATGCACCTTTTAGGCTTAGAGTCCAATTATGTTTTAGATAGCTTAGCTTACTTGAGTTCGGCCTTAAATTCTCCTTTCGTGACTTATGGCTTATCTTACGATTATTGTTCCTTCATGGTTGACTTACTTACTGTTTTACTTACTCGTACATCTTTATACTTTTTTAATCTCAAGCTTGGTCGACCTATGAGGCCTAACGAGTATTCGTTGTTTTAGTACTCATATGGCATTGCATTTTTTTCTGATGCAATTATGAGTTCTAGTCGACTGTGTTGATCCTCGTGAAATGCATCTAATAGTTGGATATTAGGAGTGAGCTTAATGGTGTCCAAAGTTGACTAATCTATTTATGCTATTTTGACTAGTCCTTTGTATTATGAGACAATTTATTTAATATATTTTTTCTAGTCTTTTGTATTCCAAGACAATCTATTTATTTGTATATGTCTAGTCCTATACACTATCTTTTTTGGTAGTTCTATACTAATGCATACCACATTTTGGGACAATTTTTTTTTGTAGCTTTGGTCCTAGGGAGGGATTTAGGTTTTCAAAGATCGTGTAATTTATTAAAGTTGATAAATTATTTTCTTAATTAAATAAATTTTGAATTGAGTATTATTTACTTTCTTGGATTTTCAATTTTACTTGGGTAGTAAGAGTTCTCATATCTATGGAATAAAGTAGGTGTCCATGCGGCCGATGATTTGGGTCGTGATGATAAAATAGATACATCTAACTTCAAAAACATCAAGTATAACCGAAAATAACATAATATATTACCTAAAAAATAAAATTATCCCAAATTTAATTTAATTCTTCAAAGCATACCTATTGACGGGAAGTTTGGAATGCACGTTAACTGATTTCTATATAGGGTAAACAACGCAAATTTCACTAGTTTAAGAGTTAATTACATGTCTTCTCATGAGTTTTAATATTATCATTCTTACCATGTTTTGATCTGCAGTTACATATATCTTGTGCGTCTCTCTCTCTCTCTCTCTATATATATATATATATATTGTCACGGTCCAAGTTAGCCCCTAGGCGTAACATGGCGTATAAGACCCCGAGAGGCCCCATACAAGCCACTTAGTATTCATCATACAACAAAATAGAATATAAGAGATAAAAAGACAGTTTCAACATATAAAAGTTTTAGAGAGAAAAAGCGGAAATCTAAACATCATCTCAAAGCCATCTAGTACATAAGAGTTTATCGGGGCGTAACCCGTACATCAAGTTCTAAAACTGAAAGTAAAGACAAAAAGAAAAATCAAGCTCGGTCCTCGGAATATGAGGAATCACCCAATTTCAATCTTCTATATGAGATCCTAGCAACGGAAGTGCAACCCTGTAAGATCGGTCCCTACATTTGGGGAAATGAATGCAAGAGTATGCGTTAGTACAAAATATGTACCAAGTATGATAGCCATGCATAAGATATTTGAAAACATGAGAAAACGGACATTTTCATAAAGTGCAATGACCAAGCTATATCATGAATGTAAAAGAACAAGAAGACATAAGTCATAAAACATGGTCAATGCAAATAGACATCATCTTAAGTCACATGTGAGATACTTCTTGAAGTAACCTTAGTTCATTATTGTGGGAGATTTACCTTTAACCAACATATAAGACCATGTGAGCTATCAACACCGAATTCAGTGTCTACACCACACTGAAAAGGGGTGTCCTACTTGCCAAGGTAAGACCATAAACTTCTAGCTTATGTGGATCTACTAGCTAATATATATCTAAGACAATCATCCTATGGGGGGCACATAGGTATGGGATAAAGAGATTGCTTCTAGAAACCTGACATCTACCAACGGAAAGCTCCCGTCTCAATATCCTCTAGGTGCTAAGCATAAATCTCATGGAATAGTCATTTTCTTAAATTGCCTTTATTATCCATGGAAGGGCACATCATCTTGCCAGTTCAAGCTAAGTCATATGTCATCCATGGAAAGTTACAATCAAGCAACCAATCCAAGCTAGGTTTCATTAGAATCTTATCTTTGATTCATTTTAGGTGAGAAGACCTTTCAACCTTAGAATCATTTATGTGAGAAAACCTTTCAAATTCATGCATGAGATAGTTATTTGAGCAATCCTTTCATACCAATTAACCACAACAACATATATGCTTTTACTCTTAAAGCAATCTACATCATCTCATCAATTCCATAAGAACATGCATAATTCCATAATTCACTTTCATAGTTCAAAACTCATTTTCAATCATCAATATCTAGAAAACATGGGTTAAGCATGGGTTCATGGGGATTCATCTTAAAATTATGAGATTATATCAATTCATGCATAAAAGTTCACAAATCAATCAAATAAATTAACATTTAAAAGAATCCATGACATGGAGGAAAAACCCTAACTCAATTGGGGATTTCTAACTTTGTAAATTGGAGAATTTAGGAACTCCATGTAGGAAAGGGCTCCATGGATAAAAACTATCATACCTCAATTTCAAAAGCTTGACTTCAATGGTGGAATCAGAGACTTGACTTGCAAACCCTAGCTTTTCTTCAATTTCTAGAGAGAGAAATATTTGAGAGGAAGACTTGTTCTTTTAGAAATTTTAGAGAACGAATTGAGTTTTGGTGATTTGGGGGTTAAAACACTTTTATAGGGGTTTAGGTGAAGGGTAAAACGCCATAGTATTAGGCTACAATAATTAGGAAAAGACCCAAAAGCCCGTAGGAAAATAACTGTCGGACCCTACCAACAGCTAGACCTATGGTCCGTTGGTCATACGGACCGTCCTGGTCGGCCGTGGTTTGAGATCCACCAAATCAGGACCCCCATCGACGACACCCACCTATGGTCTGTGGGTCTAACGACGGACCGTGGACCACGACCGTAGGTCCCAACATTTTGATTCTGAATTCAACTAAGTCTGGGACTCACCTACAAGACCTATATATGGCTCGTGCATTGAACGACAGACCATCCTGGTGAACCGTTGAAAATATAGAAAACTTGACATTTTTGAAAAGTTGGACTGGCCAACCACAGGCCTACCTACGGTCCGTGTGTCAGACGACGGACCATTGGTGGCATCCGTCGGTTGTGGCACCAAATTCTACAATGAGTTGTAATTCTACCCTTTCAAATCCGCGGTGTTACAATATCTCCCCCTTGAAACATTCGTCCTCGAATGGAACTCAAACTAGCACAAAAAGAGTAGGAGAGAAACTAACAACCCAATCATTAATGCAACTTCATCAAAATGCACATAACCAAGGAGGAACCTCGACTCCAAGCTAAAAGAAATTCAAAACATCATAAGGAAGATAGGGACTAGACCTAGTAGCCCAACATGAATGCAATCACATAAATGCATATATGCGAGGAGGAAACTTCAACTCCAAGCTAAAGTATGTTCAAAACATCTTTTCATAAGGTCTATATGCAACTCATACTCAAATGCACATAATCATGAGACAATCAATAAAGCTAAATTATATCTTTGAAAAAATCAAAATTTTCATGAGCATGCACGCATGAGGAAACATGATAATGACTAAAACACACGAGTCCTAAAGAGTGAACCATGAGGGGCTAAGACCTCAAGCTAGACTCGAAGATAGAAGGTAAACGATAGGGAGACTAAGACATCACGCCGCCTTTGAACTTTCACACACCAAACCATGACAAGGAACTCGTCCAAAATCAACATAACTCTGCTCGCACACCAACCATGAAGCACGCTATCTCCCCCTTGGGAGAAAACCCCACTAGTTTTTTCAAATCCATCTCCCTCAACTCAAACATAACACCAAAGACTTAACAACCACTAAACCACTGATACAAGTAAACACCTAAGAAGTTTCCACAAGGATTTCAAGGACAACTCCAAAAACAATCTCCATACATGGAGTCTTACCATATCCAACGAAACACTCAATATCAAGCAATGCATAACCACAAGTTAAAATACCTTAACTTACCAATTACCGCATTCGGGGAACCCTCATGATCTTGTCGATTTTGATCTTTCCTACCATCCTTTCCCTTAGAAGTAAGAATTTGGCAATCTCTTATCTTGTGACCACTCTTTCCATACCCAAAGCACGCATTTGAACCGGCTAGACACTGCCTTATGTCTTCTACCACACTCCTGACACTCGGACCACATTTTCTCACTACCACCCTTACCTTGAGAATGATCACCTCCATCGGACCTTGAATGTGGGAACTCACCATTATCCCTTCTTTCCCTCTTTGAATTCCTAGTTTTCCCTTTAAGATTTTCTTCTTCTATTTGTTGTGCATGAACCATCAAAAGAGAGACATACATCTCCTTAACAAGCATGGCGTGAACCATCAAACGAGAGACATACATCTCCTTAACAAGCATGGCGTGAACCATCAAATGAGAGACATCTATCTCCTTAACAATCATGGCGGTAAGGAATTCTTTGACCACTAAGTCGGAAGCACACGACACAAACTTACTCATCCTTGTCCTTGGATCGACAACAATAGTTGGAGCATATTTAGACAATTGTGTGAATTTCAAAGCATACTCTGTCACACTCATATCCTCTTGACAAAGGTTAATGAACTCAAGTACCTTTGCCTCTTTCATCTCAAGGGGAAAGAAACTATTAAGAAAAACAACCTTAAATTTCTCCTAATCAAGAGGACCCTCATCTACCACCCTCTCTTCTTTCCATTGGTTGAACCAAACTTTAGCAACACCCTTAAGTTCATAAGCGGCCAATTCCAACTTTTCCACTGGCGTCACTCCCATGATCATCAACACCTTATACACATCATCAATGAACTCTTGAGGATCTTCCTCGAATTTAGACCAATGAAATTCTGGAGGATTCATCCTAGTAAAGTCTTTCACTCTAGTAGTGACCGTACCCACATTTGGGTTCACGGGAGCCACAACCTCCCTATTTGCTTGAGTCGTCATAGCTTGGGCCAATGCATGAAATGCGGCTTGAAACTCATCATTAGTCATTTTCTCGGCCAAAGGGTCGACCGACACTTGAGGAACCTCTTGTCTCACATTTTCACGAACATTCCTATTCCTTCTCATAGGATTCCTTCATACAGGCATATTCTGAAAAAACATAAATAGGGGTTATGAGAGAAAGACACCTAAAGTTACAATCTATCGTACGACTTTAGAGTAATGAAAGAAGTGGAGTTTCCTAAACATCTTATAGCCTCACATTCATAAATATGGTGCGCTTCACACTCATGAACAAGACTCTACTCGACGTGACTTATGAGACTTTCTAGGACCTTTCTAAACCTTATGTTCTAATTACCAAGTTTTTCACGACCCAAGATAGCCCCTAGGTTTAACATGGCGTATAAGACCCCGAGAGGCCCCATACAATCAACTTATCATTCATCATACAAGGAAATAAAATATAAGAGATAAAAAGACAGTTTCAACATATAAAGTTTCATAGAGAAAAAGTGGATATCTAAACATCATCTCAAAGTCATCTAGTACATAAGAGTTTATCGGGGCGTAGCCCATACATCAAGTTCCAAAACTGAAAGTCAAGACAAAAAGGGAAATCAAGCCCGGTCCTCGTAATATGAGGAGTCACCCAACTTCAATCTTCTATATGAGATCCTAGCCACAGAAGTGCGAATTTGTAAGATTGGTCCCTACATTTGGGGAAATGTAGGCAAGAGAATGTGTTAGTACAAAATATGTACCAAGTATGATAGCCATGCATAAGACATTTGAAAACATGAGAAAAGGGACATTTTCATAAAGTGCAATGACCAAGCTAAATCATGAATGTAAAAGAACTAGAAGACATAAGTCATAAAACATGGTCAATGCAAATAGACATCATCTTAAGTCACATGTGACATACTTCTTGAAGTAACCTTAGTTCATTATTGTGGGAGATTTACCTTTAACCGACATATAAGACCATGTGAGCTATCAACACGGAATACGATGTCTACTGATACACTCATATTACACATTCCTAAAGAAGCATAAGCGATCGTTATCAAGTAAAGAACCCAACTTGTAGGTTGGGGTCGATCCCACGAGGAATATGGTCTAAACTTAAACTTAACTCACAATTATGTCCGTTTAGTCAAATTATTTCCAAGAAAAGTAAACAGGGGGAATTTTTTAAGTAAGTAAATAAATTGTTGACTAAGTAACAAGAAAACAAGATTCAAACTTTGTTTTATTAATATAAGAAAGAAACTAGGGTGTATGTGTTCCCCACAAGCTCTTAATGCAGTAATCCTAATAATAGTAATCATTTCCTAGTGTTTAACATGCAAAGTTGGTAAGTTAGGTATCCCTAAGTGATTAGTCCTCCAAGTAGGAAATTTCACCACGCAACTTGGTCCGTCTACGGGTGTATGCTTTACTAACCCTTACCTTTACCCAGATTAGTCGTCATATCAATGTAGTTTAGTTTTCACCCTCACTCCAATTGACATCAAACTATTAGATAGCATCCACTAAATCTCTGTTGTTTAATCCTTTTCTCATTCACTACCTCCTTAGTCCGGCAATTAAGAACAAGGTGAGTTCTAACGCGTGCACTAGTTAAAAAGATTTCTAAGAGAAAAGATTAACAATACATGCATATACACTATTCAAGAATTACTTAATTATTATTCATACTTTGTTAATTGCTCATGGTTCCCACAACCCTAGTTGTGGATTTAGCTACTCATGCATGAGAGTTCACAATTCATAATTAAGTTGAAAGAATTTATGTACTTACAGTTAGAATAGATGAAACCCGAAATCTTCAATTGAATTCCAAAGTGAAAATTGTATAAAACGAAATCCAGAAATTTAATTGCTAAGATTTTGCAAATTAATTTCCAAAGAATAAAAAGTAGAAGAATACAATAATGTCTAACCCCCAAAAATTAGGATTACAACTCCTATTTATAGAAAACAAATCCTAACTTAAACAGGAAATAAAATAAAGAAATAAACTGCTCAGATGCGGTTTCGATTGATGCCTCGACCTACGGTCCGTAGGTCCCCTTCCGTGGTTCAACACTTGGAAAAATAATCAGGTACTGGAACTTTCAAAACTCTGATCTCCATCGACGGATGTGCAGGACGGCCCGTGGGTCGACCTATGGTCCATCGTCTGCTTCGTGGTTCCACACTTGGTCAGACTTCCCTGATCTTCCACCTACGCTTGCCCACCTACGGTCCGTGGACAGGACTATTGTCCGTCCTTTCAGTCCGTGGTTTGAGTACTGAAACTCAACTTCCAGACCAGGACCTACGACTGCCCATCCACAGCCCGTCACTAGACCTACGATCCGTGGTTGGCTCTGTGGGTGGTCACTTCTACACTTTTCAGCTCGCATCTTCATCAACCGCATCCAAGCCTATTTCCTGCAAAAATTACACACAAAACATTTTTTCTAATAACAAAATAGCCCAAGACCCACACAAACTCTAAGTGAAATGCATCAAAAATATCGTAAACTCATGGTATATCAACACCCTCAACTTAAACTTGTTGTTCGTCCTCAAGCGGCATACTAAAACTCTAAACGACACTTATGTAGAAGCAGACATACAAACTCAAGCAATCACATGGCCTTCTCAATCAATTCTATCACCTTAGTGCAAATCTTTTCATCTAGACTCAGCAAGCTAACTCATGCGGATCAAAACATGACATAGATCGACCAATAGACACCAAAACATACACTTTTCACAATCACCAAGGTACCAATTCTCGAACAATGTAACTAGTTCCCTCACTTCGAAAGAAATCCTTTTTCCACACAATAGATATGGATTTTAAATTTAAAGATTCATTCAACACTCACACTCAGAAGTGACTTCAAGTACAACTAGTGCTCAATACCATAGGCTTGCCCTTATTTTCACTGCATAGATTCTCCAAACTAGTCATTGGATCACTAAAGGACTTTCTTAGCTTGTAACGTAGGCTCAGGGTCAAGTAGGGTACATTTGGGTACTTTTTAGTGACTTTTCTGCCCTTCTTGACATTACATTGGCTCTTTACCTCTTTTCTCAACCAATTCTTGACATCTTAAATTTATTTTTCTTTCCCTTGACTTTCTTCAACATAGATGTGATTTGACTTTGTCGCTCTTACTTTTCACATTCTTCTTTTTCTTTGTTTTCTTCTACATCTTTTTCATTGCTCTTTTTGTTTCTTTTGACTTCAATCACATCTTTTTCTATCTTTTCTGTTCTTTTCCTTTCTTTTACACCAAACTCTTTTCATACCCTTTTTCTTTTGGTTTCCTTTTTCATAGTCACCCTCAACTTATGCATTTTGCATGAGTTGAGGTGCACAATATCCGATGTCGGACCAGGGCTAAGATTAAGGTAACTGTTTGAATTAGCCACCCTCAACTTAGATTTTTGGCCTAAGTCAAGGTGCACATGTCCAAGGAGGGACCGGGCCACGACAATTATTTTAGGGAAGGTGAATTTAGGTGTATTGAAAGAAGTGGTCTACATTAGGCTCAAACATTTGGATCAAAGGGAACATTTATTTTTTTTGGTTGACTTTTTAGGCTTAACTGGACTTATTTGAACAAGGGCCTATAATCATATCCCAACTTCTAGCCTAGATTATCTTAGTAGGACCAACGGGGCAAGTTCTAGATTGGCACATACTGTATGAACATTCAACTTTTCTCACACACACTTGGCACATTGTTTCATTATTGGAGTATTGCATTACCCAGTTCAAGTTTTAGCTTAAGTCATGCTATAATACCGGTTCCTTATCATGTCATATGAATATCCAACACATTCAACTCATTCAGCCTATAGATCTAGCACATTTCAAAACTTTTGGACAGGTATCAATTTCATGCTTGTTTTTTATATGACATCATGCTTTCATTCTTCTATTTACTTCTACACATACAATCCTAAACATGCCGGTTCAACATAAAAGTAACCAGTCACTTAGGGGAAAAGAACACAGGAAAGAAAACCCCAAAGGAGGATTATGAGTTGGGTTACTCAGACTTCCCCCTATCACTCAAACTCCATTTATCCCACCCCCAAAAAATAAGGTGCAATTGCCCTCAATGCATAAAAATCAAAAGTAAAGCATAGGGTGAAGCAAACTTATGGCGCAAATATGCCAAAGACCCTCAAGAAGCGGGTGGGTCCAGTTTCTCAGAGCCCGATGGATCAACACTAGGGACGCCATCAGTAGCGCCCTCACCAACTATGGGAGCACCATCAGTAGTGCTCGAAATGCCAGATGGGCCAACATCTATCTCACGGGCCCGCTGCTGCCTCCTCTCCTTATCAAGAATGGACTCCCTCTAGGCTATCTCGAACTGTTGGCACTCATTCTTCTTCAATCTACGAGCCTCCTCAGCATTGGAGGTGTGGTCAGAGCAGTGGCGCTTCCCAGCAGTACGGGAAGAGTCTGGTGGTGGCATAGTATCGCCAAATAAATAAGTCATCACCACATCATCCTCCTCCACTGTAAGGCAGCCTCTAGTGCAGTCTCAGTAGGTCTAGGAGAGCATCAACATCAGCACGGAGGATAGCCAACTCCATCTGGAAGGTGGTCACATCTATGGTAGGGGCAGGCCTGTCCAAGACTCTCAACTCGAAAGCATCCAGGCATTTATAAACGACCTGAACCTTCCGATCCATCATCTGCTCCATCCTCGCCTCAGACTCCTCAATAGAGTGTTGCATCCACGGCCTCATATGCTACAACAAGGTGGCCATCTGGGTCTCCAACTTCTGGACTCGGGCCAGAGGAACGATAGTGGACCCTGAAGAGGGAGTGGCTCGGGAGGAGCTCGGGCCTGACTAGTGGTCGTAGAAGGTGGAGCCTGAGCATCTGTTGTAGGGGCTGGAATGGTAGTGTCATCAGCTTGCATCTTCTCCACATCCGCAGCAAGATCAGCACCCAAGGCCGGTACATCAACATGTGGCTCCCTCCGTGGTGCAGCAAGGTTGGCATCATCCCGAATGAGGCCGATGTCCACTGTCTCGGTCGCCTCAAGCAACCTGTCATAATGTCAAATAGGCACTGAAGCCTCCCTGCAGAGATAGAATATCAGACACGGGAAAGGCACAGTGGTGGTGGTCTTGAAGGCCCTCTCGTGGATCCCCACGATCAGGATGCGAGAGAAATCAAGCTCCAGTCCCGCCATAATAGCAGCAATCATCACGGCCCAGTCCCACGTGAAAACATTGTCCGCCTAAGTAGGGGACAGTCTGGTGTGAACAAATAACCAGAAGATTTTCACAGCGAAGCTCAGGGTCGCCTTTCTGATAGGCAATGACATGTTACGCACCCACTCGGTACGCTCCTCATCCTCAGCAATATATGTCGTGCCATCCAACGAAGCAACGTCTCTCTCTGGTAGGCATCCCTTTTAAATGCCCCGCTCTGAAAAATTTCCATCCTGTAGTTATACTCCATTGTATTAATCGGCAGATTGTGGGCTGGGTCATAGATGAACCGGAGGATAGTAGTCTTAGAGATGTACACGGGGAAGTTCCGCACCAAGGTCGTCTGGAGTGGGGGCTGAGCTACAGGCTTGGCCCATTTAGAGATGGAGTTCCGAACAGTGGCAGCATAGGAGGCATAAAACTCTCTGGTCATCTCCTCGCTGTAGTTCCCGGGACCCATGCCAGCCACTCATATTTGTGCCTCCGGAATAGCTCATCAATAACAGGCACAGTGTGGAGACTCCCTGTCAGAACCATGCGCTCCTCAGTAATGGTCCTGGTCATCCTCCGGTGTTCATTCAGCATGGTGCCATTTTCATATATATGGTACTGGCCCGCAATGCACCATTTGTTCGGCTCATCGGCATTAGGGGAAGGCTCAGCTCTGGTTGGTACCGGGATGTCTCCTGAGCTATCGACATCAGATGAAAAAGCGGGACCACCGCTAGATCTAGAGCTGGACTGTGACTCTCCTGATGGTGTGGCCCCCTCCTCAGACTGGGGGCAGTGGCCTCGACCTCGTCACTCGTAGAGATAACCTGCAGGGCTCGCCTTGTAGTGCGGGGGGGAGTGGGTGAGACCCTGGTGTTAGGTGAGATATACTCGTCATCGCTGGCCTCATCTAGCAGACGTCGGGACGGGGCGACAAACTTTGATTTCCCCTTCTTGGTATAAACCTGTTCTTGTTTAGGGGACATGGTACCTGTGGAAGACATATTAGTACTTGAAGAAGTCAACACGACCAAAGAAATAATTTTAGAACACCATTTGGAGTTGGATAAAAATTTAAAAAAAATTTGGGCAGTAGCTGAACTTATGACCCACGAATGTGCAGAATGTTCCTTCGATGGAACGACGGACTGTAGTCCACACAGTGGTTCACAACTTAGCCAATTTTTAGAGCAGTGTCAAGTGACGGGCCACGACCTACGGTCCATCGGTTGTGGCCGTGTATCAGTGATGTGCCAAGCATAAAGTTCAACTTGCATTTAACCCACAATTTCAACAAGCATTCAATCAAACTAAGTCTAATTCATGCATTTCAACATAAGATATGGTAGTTCATCATTCCCAAGGTTCCGAATTATGCACAATTCAAAGTTCAACACAAAGAAACCTCGAAACCCTAAGTCAAAACTCTCACTTAGACCTATTAACCTATTTATTCGATTTATATTAATGACACTCACGTACTATCATTCCAAGGGTGTTTCTAAACTAAAACTCAACATTTTAACAAGTGATGTAAATACCCAAGGTCAAGTTCATCGTTGTGACTTCATTTTAAACAATGAATTATTCAAAGTTTTGGAGAAATCAGTTTACCTTACAAGTAATCAAAGATGGTGAGTGTGTGATCGAGTGCAAAATCTCCTAGAACAATGTGGACACCGAACCTGGACCTTGAAAACTTTGATGGAAAGCAAATGGGGGCGATGGACTGTTTCTTTGACTTTGGGATGGTAGGGGAATAGGAAATGGAACGGAAAGATATAGGGGAGTGAATGGGCGAGATTAAGGGTTGAAAAAGGGGTGAATGAACGGTTTGTAACGGTGGGGGGAAAGAATAGAGGTGGGAAATGGTTTAAAAATAAAGGGTTATATTAATTTGGGGTCCGGGTTGGGTCAGGCAGAAACCCTAACTTGGACCCATGAGACCCCGTCGACAGTCCGTGGGTCGACCTACGGTCTGTAGGTCATGCTGACACTTAGAAAAAATTTGGAAACTTACCTGGGATCTACGGACGCCATCCAAGTCCATGGATTGACCAACGGATCGTCGATGGGGCCCGTAGACCACTGCACAGCTTTTTCTGGAGATATTACCTTTTCATCCCTGCACACGCAGTAACCATTAGGACTTTCTTTTTACATTTTCTGGACACTAGACACAGACCCTATTCTATATCTAGCCAACACTAATCGAAAAAATAAACACCTATCTAAAGAGCTACAAAATCAAAAAGAAAGAAGAAAACTCCTCAATCGAAAAGAAACTCCTATAGTTGGCTAGATTGTACATCTTGGGTTTCCTCCCAAGCAGCGCTTGATTTAACGAAGCGGCACGATGCAGACATCTTGATTACTCAGACTTCATCAAGATAATAAGCCTCTATCACTTCTTGTACACTCTCAGATTTCCCCAAGTAGACTTTTATCCTTTGTCTGTTCACCTTGAACCTCGTCCCTTCCTTGTTCTCAAGCTCAACAGCTCCATGTGGAAATACTTGAGTTACCCTGAATGGCCTGGTCCACTTGGACTTGAGCTTGCCCGAAAACAAGCGCAACCTTGAGTTGAATAAGAGCACCAGATCACCGAAAACAAATTCACGCTTTTCAATCTTCTGATCATGGTACTTCTTCATCTTCTCCTTGTACAAGGCTGAACTTTCATATGCTTTTAGGCGAAACTAATCAAGCTCATTCATATCATTAAGTCTTTGACTTGATACGGAGCCCCAATCCAAATTCAACTTCTTTAGCACCCAGATTGCTTTATGCTCTAGCTCTACAAGCAAATGGCATGACTTCCCATATACAAGTTGGTAGGGGGACATACCTATGGGAGTCTTGAATGTGGTGCGATAGGCCCATAGAGCATCATCAAGCCTTCTTGACCAATCAGTTTTGTTGGCGTTCACAGTCTTTGCAAGGATTTTCTTTATCTCTCTATTTGACACCTCAACTTCCCACTAGACTGTGGATGGTAAGGAGTGGCTACATTGTGACGAACAACATATTTCTCAAGCAACGCCTTGAACAACCTGTTACAAAAGTGAGAACCTCTATCGCTGATAATTGCCCAAGGTGTACCAAATCTGTAGAAAATACTTTTTTTCAGGAATGTGGTGACACTCTTTCCCTCATTGTTAGAAAGTGCAATTGCCTCCACCCATTTTGATACATAGTCAACCTCAACAAGAATATACTTCATCCCATGTGAACTCACGGACGGACCCATGAAATCAAGACCCCAGACATCGAATAACTCAATCACCAATATCGGGTTCATAGGTAGCTTTTGCTTCTTTGAAATTCCTTCTTCTCGTTGGCAACTATCACAAGACTTGGCGAAATCATGAGCATCTTGGTGGATGGTAGGCCAGTAATACCCACACTGCAAGATTTTATGAGCAGTCTGAATTCCACTATGATGCCCACCAACAGGCGATGAATGACACGCCTCGAGTATACTCATCATCTCTATCTCAGGCACCCAGCGACGAATAATCCCATCAGCACAAATACGAAACAAGTAAGGCTCATCCCAAAAGAATTTCTTCACATCAGACATGAATTTTTTTCTTTGGTGGAAAGACAAATTTGAAGGAACCAAATCAGTTGCCAAGTAATTAGCAAAATCTGCGAACCAAGGGATAAGATCATAAGAAGCAGCCAATACTTATTCATCAGGGAACACATCATTAATCTCAACTCCATCCTCCAACTTGATCATAGATTCCTCCTCTAATCTGGACAAATGATCAGCAACCTGATTTTCTGTCCCCTTTCTATCCTTTACCTCAAACTCGAACTCTTGCAACAAAAGCACCCATCTAATCAACCTTGGTTTTGCATCCTTTTTAGCCATTAGATACCTCAATGCAGAATGGTCATTTTGCACTATGACCTTAGAACCAAGCAAGTAGGACCTAAATTTCTCAAATGCGAAAACCACAGCAAGGAGTTCATGTTCAGTCACAGTATAGTTCTTTTGAGCCACATTCAGAGCTTTGCTGGCAAAGTAAATTGGCTGAAGAATCTTCTCTCGCCTCAGTCCTAATACTAGCCCAAGCGCCACCCCGCTCGCATCACACATAACTTCAAACGGTTGTCCCCAATCCGGTGAAACAATGATAGGTGCGGAAGTTAACTTGGCTTTCAACTCTCCAAATGCTCTCAGACAAGCCTCATCAAAATCAAACTTACACTCCTTTTCGAGTAGTTTGCACAATGGGTGTGCAATTTTCGAGAAATCTTTTATGAACCTCCGGTAGAAACCTGCATGCCCAAGAAAACTCTGAATACCTTTGATAGAGATGGGTGGTGGAAGCTTTTCTATTACCTCAACTTTTGCTTGATCGACCTCAATACCTTTCTGCGAAATCCGATGACCCAGAAATATACCCTCTTTCACCATGAAGTGGCACTTTTCCCAATTTATCACAAGATTGCACTCTTCACATCATTTCAGTACCTCGGCCAGATACATCAAACAACCATCAAATGAGTCACCTACCACAGAGAAATCATCCATAAATACCTCAATCGTTTCTTCCACCATAGCTGAAAATATCAACATCATACAACGCTGGAAGGTCGTTGGAGCATTACACAACCCGAATGGCATCCTTTTGAAGGCGAAAGTCCCATAAGGACAAGTGAAGGTGGTTTTCTCTTGGTCTTCTAGAGCTATGGAGATTTGATTGTACCCCAAATACCCATCAAGAAAACAATACCAACCCTTACCAGCGAGACGATCCAACATCTAAACCATGAACGACATAGGGAAGTGGTCTTTCTCTGTCCATGCATTTAGGTTGCGGTAGTCCATACACACTCTCCAACTAGTCACCAGCCTCATTGGAACAAGCTCATTTCTAGCATTTGGAACCACGGTGATTCCCTCTTTCTTGGGCACACACTGAACAGGACAAACCCAACTACTATCAGCAATGGGATATATGACTCCAGCATCCAACCACTTAATGATCTCCTTTTTCACAGCCTCTTGCATAAGGGGATTCAGTCTCCTTTGGTGATCAATACTTGGCTTACTGTCCGGCATGAGTTGGATTTTGTGAGAACAAATGCCCGGTGGAATCCCAATAATGTCTGCAATAGTCCATCCAATATCCCTCTTGAACCTCTTCAAAACTGAAACCAAAGCTTCAACTTGCTCCTCGCTCAAATCAGCAGCAATGATTACCGGTAAAGTGCTATCTTTCCCCAAGAATACATACCTCAAGTATGATGGTAGAGCCTTAAGCTTCAGTTTTGGAGGCACTTTCACAGAAGGTTTTACAGGTGGGGATTCGCGATTCTTCATATCTAACTCCAATCTTTTTGGTTTGGAACGGAATTCGAACCTATCAAGTGCGGCAACTAATTCATCATAGTCTTCAATACCATCACCATCAAAATTCATCATTACAGATGCCAGTGCATCAACACCCAACCTCTCTTCAATAGACACTTCAGAACCTCACTCCACAATATGATTCACCACCGATACTGACTTAAGATCACTTTCCTACTTCATAGTCCTACAGATATTAAAAGTTACCTCCTCATTATTCAGTCGGAACTTCATCTTCCCCCTCTCCATATCGACTAAGGCACACCCAGTAGCAAGGAATGGTCTCCCTAAGATGATGGGAACCTCAAAATCAACCTCACAATCAACAATCACAAAATCCGCCGGAAAGATGAACGACTCCACTTTCACAAGAACATCTTGGAGAACACCAATGGGCTTCTTCACAGTTCTATCGGCCATGAGTAGACGCATCGCAGTCGGTTTTGGAGCCCCTAAACCCAACTTCTTGTAGATGGACAATGGCATCAAATTAATGCTAGCACCTAAGTCGCACAAAGCTTTCGCAAAGTGAAACATCCCAATGGTACAAGGAATAGTGAATGCTCCAGGATCCTCTTTCTTTTGCACCAGTGACCTAGTAGCAATGGCACTGCAATGTTGCAGCCTCTCATTATTCTCAAAACTAACCACCCTCTTTTTGGTCACCAAGTCTTTCATGCATTTAGCATACCCAGGCATTTGTTCCAAAGCTTCTATCAATGGGACGTTTATGGACAGTTGCTTCAACATGGCTATGAACCTGCGGTATTTACCCTCTTCAGTCTTTTTCACCAGTCTCTGTGGGAATGGAGGTGGAGGTCTAGGCATGAGAACGACTTTTTGGGTCACCTCAGCTTCCTTTGCAATATCATCTTTTGGGACTTCAGTAACCTCAATCTCATCCTCATCCTTCTCTATCACTTGTTCAACCTCAGACGATATGGAGGGGTCAATGGTCTGTTTTCCTCCGCGAGTGGTGACTGTCATACAATGCCCATCATTTTTCAGATTCTGGATGGTGTTGCTAGGAAGTGTGCCAGGCTGACGTGGGTTTGCAGTGGTGGAAACTAACTAAACTGCTGCTCAACTTGCTTGATCGACACTGCATAGGCATCAACTTTTTGACCGATTCTAGATAAGTCATTTTGCATCTCTTTCACATTTTCATCAGTTGCATCAAGCCTCTTCATCATCTTTTGCATCATATCCTCAATGTGTGACATACTATTACCACCATCTCTATTACCAGGAGGAACATAGGGTCCAACCTTATCATTCCTGTTGCCATAATTGTTCTAGTTGTAATTGTTGTCACGATTGTAGTTCCCATCCCGGACATAGTTACCCTCACGGTTGTAGTTACCCTCACGGTTGTCGCCTCCATAGTTCCGACCTTGGTTTTCTTGACCTTG
Source organism: Solanum etuberosum (assembly GCA_029582245.1). Taxonomy (NCBI): domain Eukaryota; kingdom Viridiplantae; phylum Streptophyta; class Magnoliopsida; order Solanales; family Solanaceae; genus Solanum; species Solanum etuberosum. The sequence goes on along the minus strand of JAJONR010003454.1, from coordinate 26,105 downwards.
GCGCCAATTATCCATGTTGGAACCTTGGGCGTTGGTTCGGAAACCACCCGTCTGATCATTTACCAAATTCACATCCTCCTTATAGTAAGACTCTTCAACTGGCGGTGGTGGAGATCGAGTCAGATGATTCACAACATTCACTTTTTCTGCACTACCACTCACATGTTTTAGTACCAAACCCAATTTTATACTCATCTGAGTCATCTCTTCCCGAATGTCATCATTATCTTGGTTGGACGCAGTTTGGACAGCGAACGTGCTCCTACCAGTATTTGCTTTTCTAGTGCTCCAGGATTTGTTGTTTTGGGAAATCCTCTCAAGCTTTTCAGTGGTCTCCTCAAAAATGCATTCACCATATGATCCTTCAGCAATTGTATCTAACACAACTCTTCCATTATCATCCTGTCCTCTATAGAAATACTCCTTCAAAGACTCATCATCTATGCGGTGATTCAGAACACTTCTAATGAACCCAGTGAACCTATCCCAAGAACTGCTTATCGACTCTCCTGGTAATGCCGTGAAGTTGTTCAGTTTATCTTTATGATTTAACTTCTTGGATACTGGAAAGTATCTTGCTGTGAACACCTTATACATTTGGTCCTATGTGTAGATCGAATTATAAGGCTACTCAGAAAACCACATAGCAGCATCACCGGTCAACAACAATGGGAACACTCTCAGACCTATGACATTCATATCAAACTCCGGTCATGCTACACAACTCTTGCAAACACTAGACAATTTGGCCATGTGAGCGTAAGGATCTTCCGAGTCCAACCCAGCAAACAACCCTCTCGTTGTAAGCATCTATATCAGACTGCTGGTCACCAAAAATATATGTCCCGGAGGTAGAACAATAGGCCCATCTGATCCAATCGTATCATAGTCAGCCCTGTAGTGATCACGAAACCTCGGTGCTGGTGGATTTTGCACCCTTTCTGCATTTCTGTTTATAGGATCACCTTGAATCTGAGAGGGCACATCAACTTCATCTCCTCGACCGTTTCTGATTGGATTGTTGTGAACCCCTTGATTATTCATTCTTCTCAAAGTCTTACTCAATTCAGGATCGCAAGGGGTCAAGGGTTCACCTCGACTCTGTGTACTTAGCATACACTAGAGTAGAAACCTGTAGAAAACAAAAACAAAACAAAACGTAAAATCAGGAAATACTTGACTAAAGTTCAACAATGTAGTTAGTTTAATCTAAAAGCCTTATTCCCCGGAAGCGACACCAAAATTTGATACGCTCAAATTACACCTCCCTAAAGAAGCATAAGCGATCGTTATCAAGTAAAGAACTCAACTTGTAGGTTGGGGTCGATCCCACGAGGAATATGGTCTAGACTTAAACTTAACTCACAATTGTGTCCGTTTAGTCAAATTATTTCCAAGGAAAGTAAACATGGGGGATTTTGTAAGTAAGTAAATAGATTGTTGACTAAGTAAGAAGCAAACAAGATTCAAACTTTGTTTTATCAATATGAGAAAGATACTAGGGTGTATGTTTTCCCCACAACCTCTTAACGCAGTAATCCTAATAATTGTAATCATTTCCTAGTGTTTAACATGCAAAGTTGGTAAGTTAGGTATCCCTAAGTGATTGATCCTCCAAGTAGGGAATTTCACCACGCAACTTGGTCTGTCTATGGGTGTATTCTTTACTAACCCTTACCTTTACCCCAGATTAGTCGTCATATCAATGTAGTTTAGTTTTCACCCTCACTCCAGTTGACATCAAACTATTAGAAGCATCCACTAAATCTATGTTGTTTAATCCTTTTCTCATTCATTGCCTCCTTGTTCCGACAAGTAAGAATGAGGCGAGTTCTAACGCGTGCACTCGTTAAAAAGACTTCTAAGCGAAAAGATTAACAATACATACATATACACTATTTAAGAATTACTTAATTATTATTCATACTTTGTTAATTGCTCATGGTTTCCACAACCCTAGTTGTGGATTTATCTACTCATGCTTGAGAGTTCACAATTCATAATTAATTTGAAAGAATTCATGAACTTACAGTTAGAATAGATGAAACCTGAAATCTTCAATTGAATTCCCAAGTGAAAATTGTATAAAACGAAATCCAGAAATTTAATTGCTAAAAGTTTGCAAATTAATTTCCAAAGAACAAAAACTAGAAGTATACAATAATGTCTAACCCCCAAAAACGAGGATTACAAATCCTATTTATAGAAAACAAATCCTAACTTAAACAGGAAACAAAATAAGAAAATAAACTACTCAGACGCGGTTTCGATCGACGCCTCGACCTACGGATCGTGGGTCAACCTACGGTCCGTAGGTCCCCTTCCGTGGTTCATCACTTGGAAAAATAATTAGGTACTGGAACTTTCAAATCTCTGATCTCCATCGACGGATGTGCAGGACGGCCCGTGGGTTGACCTACGGTCCGTCGTCTGCTTCGTGGTTCCACACTTGGTCAGACTTCCCTAATCCTCCACCTACGCTTGCCCACCTACGGTCTATCTTGTCAGTCCGTAGTTTGAGTATTGAAACTCAACTTCCAGACCAGGACCTACGACTGCCCATCCACGGCCCGTCACTAGACCTACGGTCCATGGTTGGCTCCGTCGGTGGCCACTTCTGCACTTTTCAGCTCGCATCTTCATCAACCGCATCCAAGCCTATTTCCTGTAAAAATTACACATAAAACATTATTTCTAATAACAAAATAGTCCAAGACCCACACAAACTCTAAGTGAAACGCATCAAAAATATCGTAAACTCACGGTATATCATCTACCCCATTCCGAAAAGGGGTGTCCTACTTACAAAGGTAAGACCATGAACTTCCAGCTTATGTGGATCCACTAGCTAATATCTATCTAAGACAATCGTCCTATGGGGCACATAGGTATGTGATAAAGAGATTGCTTCTAGAAACTCGGCCTCTACCAACGGAAGAGCTTCCATCTCAATATCCTCTCGATGCTAAGAGTAAATCCAACGGAATAGTCATTTTCTTAACTTGCCTTTATTACCATGGAAGGGCACGTCATCTTGCCAATCCAAGCTAAGTCATATGTCATCCATGGAAAGGTACAATCAAGTAACCAATCTAAGCCAGGTTTCATTAGAATCTTATCTTTGATTCATTTTAGGTGAGAAGACCTTTCAACCTTAGAATCCTTTACGTGAGAAAACCTTTTACATTCATGCATGAGGCAGTTATGTGAGCAATCCTTTCACACCAATTAACCACAACAACATATATGCTTTTATCTTAAAGCAATCTACATCATCTCATTAATTCCATAATTCACCTTTCATAGTTCATAATTCATTTTCAATCATCAATATCTAAAAAACATGGGTTAAGCATGGGTTCATGGGATTCATCTTAATTCATGAGATTGTATCAATTCATGCATAAAAGTTCATAAATCAACCAAATAAATCAACATTTAAAAGAACCCATGACATGAAAAAAAAACCCTAACTCAATTGGGGATTTCTAACTTTGTAAATTGGAGAATTCAGGAACTCCATGGAGGAAAGGGCTCCATGGATGAAAATTATCATACCTCAATGCCAAAAGCTTGACTTCAATGGTGGAATTGGAGACTTGACTTACAAACCATAGCTTTTTTTTCAACTTCTAGAGAGAGAAATATTTGAGAGAAAGACTTGTTCTTCTTTTAGGAATTTGAGAGAATGAATTGAGTTTGGGTGATTCGGGGGGTTAAAACACTTATATAGTAGCAATATAGGTCATTCTTTTAGAAATGGAGAGAACGAATTACTCAAAATTAGTAATATAATATGAATACATACTCCCTCCATTTTCATTTACTTGTCAAATATTTCCTAATTTGATTTCTCTTTTACTTGTCATTTTTTGACAAATTAAGGAATCACAATTTTTTCTTGCTATTATACCCTCAATTTATTAACACTAATATTTTTTAAAATGTAGTGAGTAAATGTGTTTAAGACTCTATTAATTAATAGGGGTAAAATGGTAAATTCAGTATATCAATCATTATTTTCTTAGTAGGTATGCCAAGTTAGAATTTGACAAATACTCCTTCCATTCACTTTCACTTGTCAGTTCTTCCTAAAATATATTTCTCATTTTTACTTGTTACTTTTGACATATCAAGAAAAAATAATATTTTTTTACATGTTTTACCCTCATTGTTAAATACTTATTTTCCAAATCATTTTTTCAAGACACCATTTACTATGGGATATTTTGGTAAAATACCTTAATTATTTTTTTAAGGGATAAATAACAAATATACCCTCAAACTATCGTAAATGATATACAGATATCCTTCGTTATACTTTTGGAACATTGGTGCCCCTGCCGTCCAAAAACTAGAGCATATATGCCCTTCACTCTAACGGAAGGCTAAATAGGGACATGTGGCGCAATCTTATCTGTCGATCTGATATCTAATAAATGTCGGATCGGTTGATAAGATTATGACATGTGTATGTCCGTTAGTATAAAGAATATATATGCTTTAGTTTTGGGACGGCAGGGGCATCAATATCCCAAAAGTATAACAAAAAGGTATCTGCATACCATTTACATAGTTCAAAAATATATTTAGTTTTTTTTTTTTTTAATGAGTGTGCCAAGTCAAACAATGATAAGTAAAAATAAATAGGAACGAAAGAAATATTTAATAATGTAGATTTTTTCGGAGAATATATCATCAGGCCCGAGTCCCGACCAAAATTTGCAACCAAGTGCCACGTATTGCAATCATCATAGAAACCAGTTGGGTGCTTTTTGAAAGTCGCACTTCCTTCCATGGAAAGACTAAACTATAAATAGAAGGGGGCAGAGGCAGACGCACAAATTGTGTAAATCAGAAATGTTGAAGGAAGGTATGAATATCATGATCCTGCTACTCCTCCTCCTTTTCTTAGCGATTACGCAATTCTCAAACGCTGATGAACCCTTCGACATTCGGAAACACCTTGCCACTGTAACCAGGTCGATCTACACTCAATTTGATCCGTCAATATACATGGAACTAGGGTTCTACATTTGTGCATCTACTCTCAATTTTCAATTTCTGATGCAAAATTTGGTGTTTATTTGAGCGCTCCATAGCCGTTGGCGTTTCCATTTTACTCCAGTTTTTTTTTTTTTTTTTTTTTTTTTGTGGGCAGGTATGCTGATTCGAAGGACATATCTGCGAATTCTTTCGTATCTTCTGAAATTCCAGATCAATGTACACCAATTCATTTGAATCTAGTGGTGAGTTTGTTTTCCTTTTTAATGTGGAGCCAATCTTAATTGAATTATGATCATTTTAGGAGTATTATCCAAATGCATTCATGTACCGGGTAACTCAGAAGAAATTACCTGTTTTTGCTGAAAACTGGCAGATTGATGAAATGTCCATGTTATTAAGCGCATGGAAATGGAAATTGTGGATCGGACAATATTTAACTGATGCTTATATGTGAAATTATGTGCTTACACGTTGAGGAGTGAACTATCTCAACTAGTGTTAATCTCTTGATATATATATCTAGGGTTTCCTGACATATATGTGTTAGCTTTAGCCTAGGGAGGGCTATACACGGGATTTTGGTGCCAGGTGAAGTTTGTTTGCATCATACCATTTTGAAAGAAGAAAATTTCATGCTTTTCAAATGAGAAAATACTGTGTACTTTAAAACAGAAGCGGAAAACACAATCCAAAAATTTAGATTGCTAGCTAATGTTTTAGAATTTTCACCAAAGAATTTTAGCTGAAGAGAACTCACTAATTTTCACTCACTGCACCATTCTCTTCTCCTTCTCTGAGTCCAAGGTCAAATTTTGCAGAACCTTTATGGATATATTTTTCATTTAGAGTGTCTTTACTTCTTTGCTCCCTCCATTTTCATTAGAAATGCTTCTATACCACTTTAGTTATTATTTTGGCACTTTACATGCTTTGCATTCTCTCTCACACTTTCTCATCATAAGGCATCCAATGTTGCGGTAACATGCGTACTCTTAGTTTGTTCCGATGCTGCATACTCTGTATTCTCTCAAATTATATGATCGAGGTGACATAGACATCCAGTGCACCACAGAGATTTGAGTTTGAAGTTCTTTATGGATATCTGGCTGATGATAAACTTAAGTAATTTGGCTGGAATTTCTGAAGTAATGCTTTTTCTGTAAGAGATGTTTTCAGAGATAATTTGTTGTGATTGCTTTCTTGTTCTTTGATAGGCAAGACATGGCACTCGTGCACCAACAAAGAAGAAGATAAGGGAATTAGAAGCCTTGGATGCTCATTTGGAAGTCCTTGTATGTGATGCAAAAGAACATAAGCAATCTTTGGAGAAAATTCCCTCTTGGTTAGCAGGATGGAGGTCTCCTTGGAAAGGAAAAGTTACAGGTGGAGAGTTGATCACTGAAGGAGAAGATGAATTATATCATCTCGGAATCAGAGTCAGAGACAGATTTCCAGACCTTTTCAATGAAGAATACCACCCAGATGTATATTCAGTCAAGACTACCCAGGTTGATAGATTAGTTTATTACTTCTTTATATTCAGTCTGGGACAATGGCAAAGCATAACTAGAGTCATCCTATTGAATAAAGAAGAAAGCATGACTGAAGTTATCCTTCCCTCTGCCAGTCTCAATACTAGTCAAAGAACTATTGCAACAAATGAACAAAAAAATCTAACATGCTAGCAGTAGTTGAAGAGCCAAATTTTGCTAGGACATCATACATCTTTCTATTATTGAAAAACCAAAGAGGATATCTCATCATCTTGTGAGCTCAAGGACTTGGTCCTTTGACTTGCACTTTGCCTTGTCTTCATTTTCTGCCTTCCTCATGTGTCATGCAGATGATTTCCAAATAAATAGACAACAGGGATATTTGTAGAGGCTTTTGTCTTTATTGCTGCTTTTGTCAGGCAACTCACATGGCTTTAGAAGTTGCAGCGAAGCGTCTTTATTTATCCACCAAAGCACATCTTAACTTCCACATATTTAAGTGATGCATCAAGAATTCAATTGCTTTACAAGTATTTGGATTTGCATGATTTGAGAACTTATCTACATTCTACAAATATGCCCTTTGTATTCAAAGGTTGCAGTCTTCTAATTCCATGTCAACTTCTTGTTACTTTCTCAGTCATATTGCCTTCAATATTCATGTTACATATATAGGTTCCTCGGGCATCAGCTAGTGCTGTGGCATTTGCAATGGGTCTATTTAATGAAAGAGGGAAGCTTGGACCAGGAAGGCATCGAGCTTTTGCAGTTACCAGCGAAAGCCGTGCAAGTGACATAGTTTTGAGATTTCATGATTGTTGTCAAAGCTACAAGGTACGCATGCAAATTTTATCTGCCTTTATGGTGGAGGTTTTCTGTGTGAATAACATCAAAATTAGTTTCCATTCATGTGTTTTAACTAGTTTTTTGAGCTTTTGCTTGTAAATTGGGACTTGAAGTAATAATAAGTACATCAATGCTGGTTAACATAGAGTATAAACATTGTTTGATTGTTCTCAAAAGCTTACAATTTTGTGTCACATGAAGTTCCTTTCCTCAAATAGCAAAGTTTAACATCTCCTAAAGGTGTAAAAATAAATAGACGCCGACTAAGCTGCGACTGAGCTAATGGAGATTAACTTATTATTGAAGATGTTGCTGGAAGTATAGAACACAACTCATAATATGGGTTAAGTTATTTGTGGTTTGCATATTTTTAAGAGTCTAATGCACATAGAAATGCAAACTTGCTTTCATTTATCGACGAAGTGCTAACTCTGCATGTTTCTGATTTAAAAATAAAAATAAAGGAGTGTTCTGTATTGTACACTATTACTGCTTTTCTTTTTAAAAAAGTAACCACCTTTGTTGTCTCTCTTACTCCTTTTTATGGATATGGGTGCAATCTGATCTAAAGAAGACTTAAGCAAGACTTACAGATTGGAGGTTATTTCTTTTTGGGTTTTGGTGTGTAGGTGGGGGTGGGGATTTGATTGGAGAGTTGAGTGAGCAACAAAATTATGATACTGTTTCATTTGGTTGCAGGCTTTTAGAAAAAGTCAGGAGCCAAATGTGGACAAGCTCAAAGAACCTCTATTGAATGAAATTACTCGTGAATTAGTCAGGCAATATGGGCTTAATTTTACAAATCAAGATGTATCTTCTTTATGGTTTCTCTGCAAACAGGTGAGTATAGTACTATTAGTGTTCTGATGAGTGCTAAACCTTGTATAAATTTTAGCTAGAACTTATTTCCTAAATGACTTTTCCCCCAGGAAGCATCCTTGTTGAACATCACCAATCAAGCTTGTAGTCTGTTCAGTCCATCTGAGGTAGTTTGTGCTAATCCTATTCTTGTTTTCTTCGTTCTATTTCCTGTTTTGAGTTTCGTGGTTCCTGCTGCTCTATGTTTTTTTTCCTTTTCATTTTCTTGGGGGAGAACCGGGGGGGTTTCGTGTAGCTTTCACAATTCCCCTTTTATCAACAACTTGTTATGAATGGGAAGTGGAAACTATAACTTATAACGTCATATACAAAAGGTGTTACTATATTTTTAATTTCCTAAAAAAAATATACCTACTGTTGTAGATTCCTGTGCTGTACACAAGCTCCCTTATTGTTTTTATTGGGTCATAATGTGGAATGCAGGGAGAGGGTGAGAGATTAGTCCATCTCCTTTGATGTTTGATTGAAACATATGATTTACTTGTTGTGCTCCACAAATTTGAAGTACATCTATCTCCAACTTTTCATTTATATGGAATATTGGAGCTTTCTTGTTGCCATCCCTGGTTACTGACAAGTTCACATTTAGGTTTCTTTGTTGGAGTGGGCTGATGATTTGGAGTTGTTCATTCTGAAAGGCTATGGTGACACACTAAATTATCGAATGGGAGTGCCACTGCTTGAGGATGTTGTTCAATCAATGGAACAGGCAATTAAGGCTAAAGAAGGTGATACTCGTTTAACAAGCTTTTCTTTCTTCTCTTTCATTTTTTCCTGGGGGTTAAATAGTGTTTCCTGAGGCATATGGATGTCTTATTCTTCCCTTGTTGCTGCTAACGAGATCACAAAGGAAGAGATAGTTATGGTGTAACTGATGATTACTCAAACCAAACCAGTAAATGAAATAAGATCTTTGTAATCTCTCTAGTATCTCCTTCCAAGTAATCTTGAAAATTTATATCCCAGATTGGCCACTAAATTTGCAGATTCTGTCCTTATTCCTTGAATTTAAGCTTCAACCATTTATCTTTCCTTTGTAATATGATTTGTGTATATCTCTCTAGTCCCCCCTTCCAAGTAATCTAGAAAATTTACATCCCAATCAGCCACTAAATTTGCAGATTCTGTTATTATTCCTTGAGGTTTAAGTTTCTATTTATAAGCTGTCCTTTCAACTATGTGCTTCTGTTGTACAAATTATCCTCATATTGTTGATTCCTAGTATGAATGCCTCCCTGTATCACTCACTCTAGTCTATCTGAAATTATTCTATCCTATTAATGTCATTTTCATCATGTATGTGTATGTATTTCCTAAATGAACTTAGATCCAAACAATAAATTTGTTTATATGTGAATCAATTATACTCCTGAGGGTAATCTGTACCTAATTTTGTATTTCTTTTGTTTTCACCTTTTCTTAATCTCTTCTGTACATTCTCCTCCTTCAGAAGGATATGCTCCAGGGATCTATGAAAAAGCAAGAATGCGTTTTGCTCATGCAGAAACTCTCCTTCCCTTTTCATGCCTAATCGGGCTCTTTCTTGAAGAATCTGGTGAGTGTTTGTACAGTAGAATTGTAGTAGTTATTGGTCCTACTCTGATTTTTTAAATCTGTTTTTGATGGCTGCAGAGTTTGAACGGATACAAAGAGAGGAAAGCTTGGAACTCCCTCCTAAGCCTCCTAAGAATAGAAACTGGCGGGGAAGTATTGTGGCTCCTTTTGCTGGAAATAACATGTTAATCCTTTACAGCTGCCAATCGGACAACTCAAGCAAGTACTTTGTGCAAGTGCTACATAATGAACGTCCCATTGCATTGCCAGTAAGTGTTTCTGGATTCATATTATGGTGAATATGAATATGTTTGTTCCTTGCTTTTCAATTCATCTTCTCTGATTAGTAGGACACTGGAGATTTTTCATGCACCTTTTAATTAAAAAGAAATAAAATGTTTCACTGGCAGCCTAGTCCATGTTGCTCAATTAGTGGTTTTGTTCCAATCGTTCATCTGATGTGATCATGTCAGAGCAGTGAACTTACACGTTCATAAAATGCCTTATTTCAGTCTAATTTTGGGAAGTACATAAGCCCACGAGTACTTTCCTGTGAAACAGTTTGGATCGGGGTTACCCTTAGATAAGAACGATGGTGTAAGCTTTCATTCTGGCTTTTTCTTTGCGTGTTCTCTTCTCTGTCAATTTTTTCTTTAATAATAAGATTTTCTGAAAGAGTGACTGGAAAAATCACACTACTTATAGAAACCACTTGTCAAAATACTGCTAACAACTTGTGCTACAGGTGACATATATTTGTTCCCTTTGGGAATTTTGGTGGTTATTGATTACTTGCTACTTTTCCCATTCAAATTTGAGCTTCTCTCTGTTCTTGTAGGGTTGCAATGGTTCGAGTTTTTGCCCGTTCGAAGTATTCAAGGTATTGCTTTCATATATCAATAGATGTTTCAGTTTACTGAGACATAGGCTATCCCTTAAGTCTCACCCATTCTAACTGTCCTCTACAGGAAAAAATAGCTGCTCCTCACTTGAAACACGAATACAACATGCTTTGTAACGTAATAGAACAGAAACAGAAGGATTCTGCTTCCAGTAAGTTATCACAAATACTTAGTTGGTTTTGGTCGCTGAGGAATGCTGGTTCATTGGCCAAGAAAGATGATTTATAGTTTCTCACAAGTTTCTCTTCTTTTCTTTTTCTTTTTCTTTTTGATCTTTTCTATGTTTGGCTGGTTGTGTCTGCTTATTAGCATGATTCAATCGTTAGGCCATGCAGATGATCCTGGCAGGTTACGATTGCTAGGCCAAATACTGCATGGATGAAGTTTAGGGGTGACTCAGTAACAGGTGGATTTTTGGAGGTCTAACCATAGGTAGCAAAGAAGGAATATAATCAGTGAAAATCTTTACTAGTGTTACTTGTATGTTTTTTCACATACGGGAAGTTTGTGTAATGGCCAATATTCCTAGAGTATGTCGATCTTGATTTGGCTGGACCATCCGCACATACATATTATGTTAAAATAGATTTTACAACAACCTCAACATAAATATGGCACTCAGATTTGGTTACTAATCCATTTTTAATTGGGATGTGCTGAATGATCGATTTTGCTCTTGGAACGGAAATGTCCCAAAGCATCTTTCATTTCTGTTGAAAGGGAAACTAAAGCTTAAAGAAGAAGAAGAAGTTTATGGAGAGAATAAGGATTGAGAGAATCAAATTGTAATTCTCATTTCTGCAATAATTCCAAACACATTGTAGCTACTCCTATTTATACAATTCGCTAACCTTCTTTAATTATCTCTAACTACAGATATTTTCTAACTAACAATGTACAACCTGCATTAGCCTAACTAACTTAGTACAAATATCAACAATTATGATAGATCCCTGAACACATTAATCATTCCCAACTTGCTAATAAGGTAATCATGCTGCTGTCTTTCAGTCCCTTATTCAACACGTCTGCAATCTGTTCTTTACTGCCCACATGATCTGTTTCTGATCAGTAGTTGTAATTTTTCCTAACAAAATGACAATCAATTTCTATACCGCTTTGTGCGCTCATGATACATGGGATTTGATGCTATCTGAAGTGTTGCCTTATTGTCAGATAAAAGGTTCATAGGAAGTTCAACTTGTTCCCCCAATTCCTTCAGTAAACCATGAATCCATGTTTATAACTTTGACATTGTCCCAGCCATGACAATACCTTGTAACTAGCCTCCTTGTTACTAAGCATGATGCTCAATCAACATCACAGTATGCAGATACCTTTTCTAAAGGTTTACAACGCATTAATAGTCCGAGGCCAGGTTGACCTTTGATGTATTTTACCTCATGAATAGCAGCCTCCCTATGTGACTCATTTGGCTTATGCATCAATTCACTCAAACATTGCACAACAAAGGATATGTATGGCCTTCTCAATGCCAAATACAACTATCTACCAATTAGTCTTTGATAGCCTCTTTATCTGCTAACTCTTTATCTTCATGTATACTCAACATCTGTCAAATCCTGTACTTGTAAGCTTCTGATAATCTCTTCTCTGATCATAAGAATCTCTTTTTCAGACCTCTATCCCTAGAAAATATATCTCAATTCACCTAGATTCTATCGTGAATTTTTTTGATTGAGTGTGCTCTTAGCCTCTTGAATTAGGTTTGCTTTGCTATTTGTGATTAAGAGGTCATGTCCATGCACCAAAATCACAACAATTTCATTTCCATATCTTTTAGTGATAAGAGGAATTTAAGTAGATTGTACTACACCTTAGACCGGATGGTTGTTGAAGCTCTGAGGTAGAGTCATGTAAACCTCCTCAGCTAGGTTCCGTTGTAGAAAAACATTATAGATATCCATTTGATATAAGGGCCAAGAGTCTTGAGTAGCCAAATAAGTCACACTCCTCATAATAACCATCTACACAACAAGTGAGAGTTTAACCCTTGTTGTTGAGTGAACCCCTTGGCCGCCAACTTGGCCTTATACCTTTCTACTGAACCATCAACCAAATACTTCACCTTGTACACCAATTTAAAACCTAAGGAATTTTACCTACAGTCAAATCAACCTTCTCTTAAATGTTATTGTTACAAACTTAAATTTCAAACTTTATGGCCTGAATTCAATAAGCATCTTAAATAGCTTGGTCAAAAGAAAAAGGTTTAGTGATGGATGAAAAAATTAACAGAAATACATGATAAGTAGAAGAAACAAAGTCATAAGAAATGAAACTAGAGATAGGGTGAGGAATGGTAGATTAATGATGATGATTAGTAGAGTCCGGAGCCAAAAAGATAAAAAAAAAATTGAGCAAAAATTCCAAAAAGGCAACAAAAAATAAATTTCAAACCAAAAGGACAACATTTGGACGGAAGGCGGACGCCGTGAAATTGTTGTTGTAAGGCGCAGCCTGACATGCGTCTGACAAGGCGCAAGTCGCGCTTTGTAAACGGCGTGCGCCTTGTAATTAAAGATGTAGTGGACCAGGGACAAGTTTTGCAGGAAGAGTTTCATGGTGTAGAGAATTAACTGAACAAGAAGCTAAGCCTTTTATTTCACTTAGCTTTATTGATGGCTCTGAATGGATCATATTTTAATAAATAAATAAATAATTTTTCTTGCCTACAATTTTTATTTTATTTTTGGCTTTATTTGTAAAAATCCATGTATCTTGCAGTAAGTTCAAAGAGGCATAGAGTGGAGAAATATTTTGTGAAAATTATTATAATGTAAAGGGGAGATTTACTTTTGATTAATTAAAGGTGAAATTCTTTGATATACATAAAAGAATTTTCATACATTTATTCATTCCCACTGCTCCAACTAAACGGTTTTTTAAAAAAAAATTGTAAGGCGTAGCCTGACATGCGCCTTACCAGGCGCACGGCGGCTTGTGCCTTGTAAGGTGCATGTCAGGCTGCGCCTTACAACAAAGGATTTTACGGCTTCCGCCTTCCATCCAAATGTTACCCTTTTGGTTCGAACCTTATTTTTTTGTTCCTTTTGAAATTTTAGCTCAATATTTTTGCCCTTTTGGGTCCGAACTCATAATCAATGAGCCAAATAGGTGGTTTAGAACTCCTGTCTAACCTCTTAGGAAGTTCATGTGTGGCAGTTGAAGAGGGGGAAGAAGAAGAGGAAATTAGATCAAAATTATTAGAATGATCCAATAAGTCAGGAGAAGGTGTTGGCAGGAGTTGTGGGAGAATGGACTAAAAGACTGCCTAGGATAATATGAAGGATATGTTGATAAAAGTCATATTTTGCCCAATAGAAGATGGAGAAGGTGAGATAGAATCATTTCAAAATATTGGAAGTAATGATAGAAGTTGGGAAAGTATAGACTTTGAAAATTTGAAAGTGAATACAAACTTTCTGAATCAGACATTCCTAGTGACTAGGAAAGAGGATAATTAAAAGATGCCGTAACCTTTTAAATATTTGAGTAACCCATAAAGATGTTAATTATCATCTTAGGGTAGAAATTATCTGCATAAGTTGGTTTGGTAGCATAACAAAGGACCAAAAACTCTTAGGTGGGTGAAGGATGGTGGAGAACCATGAAACACCTCATATGAAGATTATTATTTTTTTGATGAGATAGTAGATGTCAATTTATTTACAAGGTAAACAACTGTTGGAACACATTCACCTTTAAATATACTAGTGCATGACCTTGAGCCTTGGTCATTTTAAGAATGTGTTTGTGTTTACGCTCTATCACTCCATTTTGTTGTGGAGTGTGCATACAAGAGCTTTGGTAAATGATACCCAAGGAAGAAAATAAGGCAATACATTGATTGTTAAAGAATTCAAGGTCATTATCAATTCTAGAAACTTTAACAGACACTATTGAGTGTGAATCATTACTTTTACACTTCATGCGAGAAAAATCATCCGCGATAGTAAGGAAATATTTATTACCATCATGTGTACATTGTCTATATGAGCCTTATACATCCATATATAGTATTTCTTTTGACTACAAAGAAAAGGTGATGTCTCTCAAATTACACCTTTCAGTTAGGCATAAAACGATCATTGTTAAATATAGAATTAACAAGGTTGGAGTCGAATTTCATAAAGAGTGCAACGAGGAATTACAATTTTCTCAATGATTTAATCTAATGATCACTATTTCGGATGTATGTGTTATAATAATAGTTTGAACTATTTTAATTCTACAATTATAACTACTTTGTGCTTGATAATTAAGGAAAAACTAGAGTTATGGTTTACTAAATATTGGAATTCAAATATATAGTTCGTTACTCAGCTCATTTAGATGTGTTCATTGTGCAAAACTGATAAATATGTATGTCTTCTAAAGTCTTTCAACCCAATTAGAAGAATTACACTCTAAGTCCTTCTGACATTTGAGTGTGTATTAATTGATTGTCATCATAGTCTTAGGTTATCTTTTCTATTACTAGCTCAAATTATTAGATAAGAGTTGATAGTCCTAAATCCTTGTTAATGATTCATTTTCTAATATTAATTTATTTTGTGAAGCAAGTTTTGCATACATGTGAGTTTTAATGTTTGTAATCATCAAAAAGCAACCGTTACGAAAGAATCCTTAATGCACAAACCAACACCTTCATGTGAATATTTACCATGAAAAAATCATTATCTTTATTCCTATTCTAGATCCAATTAGCTACTAATAACTTTTTGCAAAAAATTAAAAAAAATTATAATAACTAAAGAACATTATGATAAAGAGAAAAATATGAACCTTCAATTAAGCTCAGTACTTGCACGAATGTATCTTGTTCGTTCACAATTTAAGAACAAAATAGTAGTGTAATGACTTGCTAAAAACTTATCAACAGTAGAAACTTTGTAATAATATTAACAACCCTAGAAAAATAGTTCATATGTTCTATTTATAGTGGTAGAAAATAATCACTTATCCTAGTTGAACTCGACCTTGACTTGTAAAAGATGAATTTTCATAACGCCTAGTGCGCACTGCAACCTCCAACGTTGGGCTTGAGGTTCGCTGCCTATTTGCACCTTCTCTGATATTTGATAACATGTGAAGTGCAGGGGCCAGCACAGAGTAGTTGGGTGCACTACCAATTCTCTTTTCCACACTGCCTTAACTTTCATTTTTATTTGGGACGCTTTGCTTTAGATTATTTTATTCTTTTGGATTGATTTTTGATGTGTTTTAACTTGAAATAAGTCTAATAACATATATTTGCTCATTCATATCAATTGTAATCAAAATATATATATGTATTAGTGAATATGTCTCCGCAAAGATTAGTTGAATTTAAAATCTACTCTATCTAATCCAAAATGAAAGCAAATATTGTACTAACGATCATGATAATCATGAGCATGAGCATAAGGTTTAAAAGATCATCGCTCAAAATGAATAACAAAAATTTATAGGTGGAATCGTAGAAACCCCTTTAAGTATTTGTGTTGCTTACCTTGGATATGACCAAATTGATGAGAAATTGTAAAAATAGATAAATAAAGTACTTCACTTTTTTTTATTTATGAAGAGCAACCGTCATAAATAATCCGTTTGATGAATTCTTCCTAATATGGTCATAACTGCAAAGGTCCCTAGTTATTTTAAAAACATAAAGTGACATTTGAATTTGTCTTGAATTTTTAAAAAGACACTTTAATTATGCGGGCGTTTTATTACCCACTAAACAATCTTGAACTGATATTATTACATCATTTTTTGTCCACCTGACATAGAGAGTGTGTGCACTCTCTCAAAGAGAGTGAACAACCTAAAATAACTATTCCCTCTGTTTCAATTTATGTGACTTACTTTCCTTTTTAATCAGTCCCAAAAAGAATGACACATTTTCATATTAAGTAACAATTTAACTATAAAATGTCTATTTTACCCTTAATGAAATGATTTATAGCCACACAAATTTCTATCATTCATTTTGGACCACAAGTTTTAAAAGTCTTACTTTCTTTCTTAAACTTTGTGCCGAGTCAAACTACTTCACATAAAATGGGACGGAGGAAGTAATATAATTTTATTTTTACAAGTATTTTATTATAAAGTATATTTTCTTATTTTTCTTATTATTTTAACTTTTTTTCCTTTTTATTTTTTCTCTTTCTTTCTTCTTCAAAAATTCATTATCATCTCCATTGAAGCTTCTCACTTTCAATGCCACCATTTTTACCACAACTTCACCTTCCTTTTTTATTACTATAGTTTAACTCTCTTTAATTTTAAAACTTTATCTAAATATTTTCTTACATTTCGAACAATTTGATAAACCCATTAGATTTCAAGATGATTAGGAAGTATCATATAGTGTTTTTTTTATCCGATTTCAATTAAGTTCTTTCAATTTTTGGGGAATTTATTGATTCTTTTAAAATTATCATTTCTAATTTTGAAGTTATATGAAAAGGAGTAATTGATGATACCTTTAAAATTTTAAATTTTCTTAGAAAAATAATTTGTTTTTGTTATCAATAATTCAATAAAGTCTAGAAAATAGTATGAATTCTTTTTTATAATTTTTTTTATTGAAATAAAGAATTTGACCAGAGAAGAAGAAGAAAAAAAATAAAATGGGAGAGGGGTTCAACTTAACGTGGGGGTGGAGGTGAAGAAAAAGAAAGAAAATGGAAGGATGGATCACTTGAAAGTTGGGGTGGAAGATGAAGTGGAATTTAAGATGAAATCAAAATTAAAATAAGTCAAACAGAGAGAGAGAGAAATAAAGACAAAAAAACTTAAAATGAAAAAAAATACATTTTTAATTAAATTAACACGTATCATGTAATGATTGGTGTGTGAACACACTTGCTTCTTAAAATCTGAGGCTGATCAAAAAATGATATAATAATATCTATTCAAAATTGTTTAGTGGGGTAATAGGACAGTTGCAAAGTTAAGATGTCTTTTTAAAAATTCGAGACAACTTGTGACTTTACGTCTTTTCTCTATTTTCAATAATAATTACATTTCAATTACATTAGTTAAACATACCCTATCAAAGAATTATAGTAAGAAAATATTAATTTTTTTAAGTATAATACAAATTATAAATTTTTTGTAAGTGAATTAATTATTTCAAAAGAATTATTTTTTAAGTGTATTTACAAAGCTAATATATGGTGTATTGGAGAAGTTTTTTTTTTCTTGGAGAGTTGGCAAATAAATGAAAGTAAGTGCTGGCATCTTTGTTGTATACTTGTGCCAAGTGTCATGGACACTTGTCCTAACATTAAGCGCTCTTCTAGCCTATAAATTAGCACCTCTCCTGTTGATAATTTGCATCAGAAAAATACCTCCATATACTTTCTTGCTCCCTCTTCTCACCCACGTTCTACCTTTCTTTCAGCTTCTATATTTATTTAAATTTAGGCTTTGTTATTTATTTTTCCACTAATAACTTGTTGATGTTAATTAATTTGTTGATTCATGTATCTTCTATTAAAATAGGGAATGTTTGTTTAATTTTGGGAAAATATTTTATACCGCTGAAATAGTTTCTTAGGAGAGTGCCCAACACGACTCAAGTATTAATTTTCTACACTAATATTTATATATCATCGTAGTAATATTTATCTAATTTTTAGGATTACTATTTTGCTAGATAATAAGTTATATTATTACTGTGATATATTTAATTGTTTCCGAAGAATCTAAGAAACTATCGCATATTATATGTGTCCTTAAACTATTGATGATATTGATGTTGGTGCTACCCTAACCGCTACTATTCAAGTCATTATGCCAAGGCTATGGTAAAGAAGACTACATCTATGTATATAGACATGGTTACAAGTCTAGTGCTAATAATAAAACCTTCATGAATAATATATCTCAATGCAAAAAAATATTAGAAAGAAATGACAATCCCACTAAGCTAAAAATAAATTTGGCTGAAATGGATGATATGATTATTGCGGTCATTTCAGATAAAAATATTGAGTCCAATGTGAGAAATTGGGTGATAGACTCTGGTGCTACGAGACACATTTGTATAAACAAAAATGATTTTTTATCATAAACCCAAGCTGAGAAAGGAGAAGAAATTATTTATTTTGGTGACTCAAGGACAACTAAAGTTCTTGAAAAATGAAAAGTTTTTCTCAAACTCACATCTGGTAAAACTTTGGCATTGAGTAATGTATTGAATGTTTCTAATATCCAAATGAATTTGATTTTTGTGGGACTATTAGGAAAATGTGGAATGAAGGTTTCTTTTGAAGATAATGAGGTCATATTGACATATTTTTTTTGTGGACAATGAATTTTGTAATTATAATTTATTTTATACTTGTTTTTTGTGATAATTTCAGTGAAAATGTATCTGCTTATATGATTGAGCTTATTTCTTTATGGCATGCTAGATTACAATTACTTGGGTTAATATCTGATTTAGACTTAAATAATTTTAATAAATGTGAAATATGTACTGAAGCTAAAATTACTAAAAAATCATATTTTTTAGTAAATAGGGAAACTGAATTATTATCTTTTATTCACACTGATTTGGGTGATTTAAACAGACCATGACTAGAGGTGGTAAAAGATATTATGTGACTTTCATTGTTGATTTTTTCAAATTTACTAAATTGTATTTGCTTAGAAATAAAGATGATGCGTTTGATGCTTTTATTGCTTATAAGTCTGAGGTTGAAAATCAACTTAGTAGGAAAATCAAAAGAATAAGATCTGATACAGGTGGAGAATATATATCTTTAAATAATTTTTTTGTGAAAACGAAGGAATTATTCATGAAGTAACCCCGCCGTTTTCATCGGAGTCTAATGTAGTAGCCGAAAGGAAAAATAGAACTTTAAAAGAAATGATGAATTCCATGTTAATTATTTCTAATGCTCCTAATAATTTATGGGGTGAAACTATATTATCTGCATGTCACTTACAGAATAGAATTCCTCATAAAAGAACTAGTAAAACTCCTTATGAATTGTGGAAAGGTTATATACCTAATTTGAAATATTTAAAAGTGTGGGAGTGTCTTGCTAAAGTTCTTTTGCCTGAACCTAGAGATTAAACTCTCGTATGAGACTAAGCAGCTACCGACTGTTTCGACGCATCCTGATCTATTTTGATAAAGACCAAAAATCTTAGCAGCAGTTTCTGAAAAGACTAGTAGCCCTTATTCCTTGCATCAACAGGCAATCCCGCATAAAAGAAAGGCTACTGACTTGGCTGATTCAACAAACAAGGAAAAAGCGGCGCATCGTCGTAGAGGCGGTCAACCCATTTTTTATTTAGACTATCAATCATGTCGTTATCTCTCTTGATCATGGTAAAAATTTTAACCCTTTAACGAGTCGAGTAGAAATCAAACCCCCGACCGGAAGTTCAAATGAGTTAGAAACCTTTACTTGAAGTCTTACTTTTTCCCCTTTCTCTTGCGGCGCAGGTACACTCTTTTCTTTTATCCCACCTGATGATTCAACTGATTTTTTTCAAGTAATCACAACAACTTTCTTTCTCTTCCACTGCCTTCCCACGGACAACATAAAGCACCAACAACTATTTTGAGCTTGAAAGAAGAATTGCTACGCCCCTTTACTTAAGTAATATCCTAAGCTTCTTTCTTAGCCCTTTTCTCAGCCTATTCTAATTTCACTATTCTATTAGTCAAGATTTTTGAAAGAAAGTCTAAGAGAAAAATTGGTTCTAAAATTGTTGATTGCATGCTTATTGGATATGCTAATCATAGTGATGCATATAGATTTTTCGTTTTGAAAAGTGATGTGCTTGATTGCAATACTATATTGAGAAAAAAAATGCTGAATTTTTTTAAAATTATTTTTCACTGTGTGATAAAAAATTACATGCACCTGTTGAGAGACAATGAGAATACCTATAATATTGAGGAACTGCGAAGGAACAAAAGGCATAGAAAAGAATATTTTTCTTATGAAAATGATTTTTAAATTTTCCTTGTTGACAATGAACCATTAAATTATTTTGAAGCTATATCTTCTTGTGATGCTAAATTTTGGAAAGAGGCAATACAAATTAAAATTAATTCGATTATGAAAAATAATACATGAATTTTGACTGATTTACCTTCTGGTGCAAAACCTATAGGTTGTAAATGGATTTTCAAAAAGATATTTAATCCTGATGGATCTAAAGATAAATATAAAGCCCGGTTAGTAGCAAAAGTATTTTCTCAAAAATAAAATATTGATTATTTTGATACATTTGCACTAGTGACTAGAATTTTTTTCTATTCTAATTTTAATTGTCTTAGCACATTCACAAGCTTTTTATTCATCAAATGGATGTAAAACAACTTCCTTAA
Source organism: Solanum etuberosum (assembly GCA_029582245.1). NCBI lineage: Eukaryota > Viridiplantae > Streptophyta > Magnoliopsida > Solanales > Solanaceae > Solanum > Solanum etuberosum. The sequence goes on along the minus strand of JAJONR010003454.1, from coordinate 5,055 downwards.
ATGGTGATTTGGAAGAAGAGATTTATATGGATCGACCTAAAGGAGGTATTATTCCTGGACAAGAAAATAAAGTTCGTAAATTAATTAAATCTCTTTATGGCCTTAAACATGCTCCTAAACAGTGGCATGAAAAATTAGATCAAGTCTTACTGAGAGCCAATTATGTATTTGTTGAAGTGGATAAATGTGTTTATACATTATGTGATAATATGCTTATATGTTGATGGCATACTTATATTTGGTACAAGTTTGAATATTGTGAAAAGTATCAAATTATTTTTATCTATTAATTTTGATATGAAAGATCTGGGTGAACTAAATATGATATTGAGAGCTGAAGTTATAAGGAGTGAAGATGGTATAATGCTGTCACAAGAACATTATGTGGAAAAACTTCTCAAAAAGTTTGAATGTTTTGAGGTGACACCTATAACCACTCCTTACGATACTAATTCTCAATTGAAAAGGAATTAGTGACCCAATTTCTCAGTGTAAATATGCTTAAATTATTGAAAGCCTATAGCATTTAATAAATTTTACTAGGCCTAATATTGCCTATGTTGTGTAGATTGAGTAGATATACTCATAATCCCAATAATGAGCATTGATTTACATTGAATAGACTGATGAAATATTTGAGAGGAACCATGAATTATGGTATCATGTATGCTGGATTTCCTTTTACATTAGAAGGGTATTGTGATGCAACCTGGATCTCTGATTCAGATGAGACAAAATCCACTAGTGGATATGTGCTCACCTTAGATGGTGGTGCAATATCCTGAAAATCAGCTAAACAGACGATCATTACCAGATCGACTATAGAGCCAAAGTTTATAACTCTGGAGATGGCTAATTCTGAGGCTGAATAGCTAAGAAATTTCTTAGCGAATATCCCTTTAATAAAGAATGAGTTGCCTCCGGTGTTTATAAACTGTGATTGTCAAGCCACAATTGTTATTGTGTAGAATAAATCTTATAATGGTAAGAATAGACACATGAAATTGAGGCATGATGTCGTTAAGTAGCTGGCGAGAGATGGAATAATTGCACATGATTATGTGAAGTCAGAATTGAATTCAACCGATTCACTGACTAAATCCGTGGGAAGAAAATTAATTCTTCAAACCTCAATAGAGATGAGTTTAAGGCCAATGTGATTGTCAATAAAGATGGTAACCCAACCTATATGATTGGAGATCCTATGAAGTAGGTTCATATGGGTGATAACAAGTCAATATTGACACTGCGCACTAACTAAGAGTGCTTGAACTGCTATTGAAAATGAGGGATGAATTATTAGCTCTTAATAAATTCATACTCCTTAATTAAGGATGATGTATTTAAAGCGGTATACACTTGATGAATTCACTTATATGAGAACTGGAGTGTGGCCGCTCTTGTGAGACTTTGGCTTAGTTGCTAGAGCTCTCATGAATACCAAGCACGCACATGGCCTATTGGAGCAAAATCGCGTTGAACAACAAAATTACAAAGGTGAAAATGTGATTGAAAAAGTCTCTGATATACAATAAGAATTGTTGGCTCATAGAAATATTTATTTCACCGATAATTCTGTAAATTAAATTTTATCGATCTAAGTTTGATTCATAGTCGAGGAGACACCAAATCTATTACATTTTGTCCATGAAAATCCATCAAGTTATATTTTTGCGTATAAATTCTTTTGAAATATGTGGGGATTGTAAGTGAATTAATTATTTCAAAAGAATTATTTTTTAAAGTGTATTTACAAAGCTAATATATGGTGTATTTGAGAAGTTTTTTTTTCTTAAGAGAGTTGGCAAATGAAAGCAAGTGTTGGCATCTTTGTTGTATACTTGTGCCAAGTGTCATGGACACTTATTTCTTTGTCTCAATAATAGTATTGCAATCAAGCACATCCCTTTTCAAAACAATAAATCTATATGTAGCACTATGTCCAACATATCCAATAAGCATGCAATCAACAGTTTTAGAACCTAGTTTATCTTTTTAGGTTTAGGCAAAAGAACTTTAGCAAGACGTCCCCACACTTTTAAATATTTCAAATTAGATCTATAACCTTTCAACAATTCATAAGGAGTTTTTTCAGTAATTTTATGAGGAATTCTATTCTGTAAGTGACATGCAGATAATATAGTTTCACCCCAAAAATTCTCAGGAGCATTAGAACTAATTAACATGGAATTCATCATTTCTTTTAAAGTTCTATTTTTTCCTTTCAGCTACTCCATTAGACTCAGGTGAATAAGGCGGAGTTACTCCAAAAATTTATTTTCTTCCTTTTCGAAATTCCTAGGTGTTACAATATCTCCCCCTTGAGAACATTCATCCTCGAATGGGACTCAAGGAAACACAAGGAGGGTAGGAGAAGAGATCTAACAATATAACAAGAATACAACTTTATCATCAAAAACATATAAACAAGAATGAACATCAACTAAAAGCTAAAACATATTCGAAGCATCTTTTCATAAGGCATGCATGTAAATCATACTCAAATTCACATAATCATGAAGCAATCAATCAAAGCTAAATAAAAATCTCAAAAACAAGTTTTCATGAGTATGCATACATGAGGAAACATGAGAATGACTGTGGTCCATGAGGAACTAAATACATTAAGCTAGAGTAGGGTCGGAGGGAAAGAGATGGGTATAACGGGACATCATATCGGCATCGGCCTCCCATGTACCTCCTCCAATCCTTTGATTCCTCCATAAGACCTTCACGAATGCAACTTCCTTATTTCTCAATTTCTTAACTTACTGGTCCAAAATCTCAATCGAAACTTCTTCATAAAAAATAATCTCCTTTATACCAAGACTCTCCAATGGTAAAATAGATGTCGGATCACCAACACATTTCTTCAACAAAGAGACATGGAAAACTGGATGCACCGATGCTAGGTCATTACGTAAATCAAGTTTATAAGCAACTTTATCTATACACTTCAAAATCTGATATGGGCCCATATAACAGGAACTAAACTTCCCTCTCTTTCCAAACCTCATTACACCTATCATGGATGAAATCTTCAAGTAGACCCAATCATATACATCAAACTCAAGGTCCCTTCTTCTAACATCGGCATAGGACTTTTATCAACTTTGAGCCATTTTCAACCTTTCTCTAATAAGTCGAACTTTCTCCATAGCCTCATGTACCAATTCTGGGCCTATCAAAGCAACTTCACCTACTTCAAACCAACCTATTGAAGATCTACAGTTCCTACCATAAATAGCCTCAAATAGAGCCATACCAATCCTTGAATGATAGCTATTATTATAAGCAAACTCAATCAAAGGCAAATGATCATCCCAATTATCCTTGAAGTCAATCACACAAGCTCTCAACATATCTTCCAAAGTTTGGATAGTACGCTCCGTTTGCTCATCTGTTTCAGGATGAAAGGACGTACAAAGCTTAACACGAGTACTAAGACCATTTTAGAAACATTTTCAAAACTGAGAAGTAAATTGGGTGCCATGATCAGAGATAATGGATAAGGGCACTTCATGCAACCTAACCATTTTCCTCAAGTACAACTTAGCATAGTCCTCCGCTGAATAAGAAACCTTGACGAGAATGAAATGAGTTGATTTCATCATACGATCTACTACAACCCAAATAGAATCGTGTTGTCGCTGGGTGCGGGGTAAACCAACAATGAAGTCCATATTCAAATCTTCCCACTTCCAAGTAGAAATATTAATATCTTGGGACAAATCTTTCAGCTTTTGATGCTCAACTTTCACTTGTTGACAATTAGGACACTTAGCCAAAAATTCCACAATATCATTTTTCATGCCATTCCATCAATAGATCTCTCGCAAGTCACGGTACATCTTCGTGGCTCCCGGGTGAATGGAATATCGAACACTATGGCTTCTGATAAGATTTTCTCTTTGAAGTCATCAACATTAGGAACACACAAATGACCTTGATATCGAAGCACAACATCTCCCCCTTGGGAGAAAGCCTCAATGAACTTTTTAAGCATCGCTTTCTTTAATTCAACCAAAATCGCATCAAGACTTTACTTTGCTTTCACATCCGACACAAAAGATGATTCTGAAAAATAACACCACATTCATTAGAATCAACTAACCAAACACTCAATCGGGCAAATCTACGAACATCTCAAACCAGTTCTTTTTTATCTTCCTCCATATGGGTAACACTACCCATTGATATTCGAATAAGAGCATCTGCCACCACATTCGCCTTACCGAGGTGATAGAGGACACTCATGTCGTAATCCTTAAGCAGTTCAAGCCTCCTCCATTGGTGAAGATTTAGATCCTTTTGTTTGAACACATATTGCAAACTTTTGTGGTCGGTAAAGACATCAATATGAACACCATATAAGTAATGTCTTCATATCTTTAATGCAAACACAACCGCCACTAGTTCCAAATCATGGGTAGGATAGTTCTTTTCATGAATCTTAATTTGCCTTGAAGCGTAAGTAATTGTAACACCCCGACTTTTCGGAATACTAACTTAACTCGTACCTTCTTGGAAAAATAAAGAGGGTGAGTAATGAATTAAGAATGATGTCGTATGTCATATTTTAAGTGTTCAAGGGTTGTATCTCAAGTTTTTAAGTTAGGTAAGTTGCAAAATAAAAGTTGGTGAAAGTTATCGTAAGTTCCTTTTAAAATATTTCTCTGAAATTTAGGTCAAATGTCTTGGAGGTTTTCTCCCAATATATAAAGAGTTATGGAGCCTACAACCCAGAAAATCGAAGATCTACGAGTCTAGTTTCCAACGCATTGAACCGTTTGTTCATACGACTTCAGAATAGAGAGATATTCACGTTTTCGTGGGACTGCACAAGCAGGCACGTGAGGTGGGTCCCCTAGGTCGGTGGAACTCTTTATATATCTTCTTCTTCGACTTTTCTTCAAATTTTTCAGGAAATAACCAGAAAATTTAGAAAACCCACTTCTAGGATCAACCAAATTATATATTTTCTCGACTTAAGTCCTTGACGAAAGTTGTTCTACGCGTTGAGCTCGTCATCATGGTATAATTTGTTTTATCGAT